>QFDT01002456.1:0-12103 GCA_003315915.1 Macrolepiota dolichaula | reverse complement strand
GTTTGCGTCAGTCACGAATAATCACACCACAATCTTTTTGATCCACCCACCATCGACAAAAGTAAACCCGGACCCAGGGAAAGGAGGCTCGTTGCTGAATGTGTTTCCATAGAATTGAATGAGGAACAGTACATCCCTATTTGCAAATGCTGTCTCATCGACAGGTACGGCATTCACGATCGATCCCGGTCCTCCCCATTCCTCGACTTCAACAAACCAACTCTACACTGCTAGTTTAGCGCATTCTTCCGATTTTTTGGCTGACTCACAATCTGTGACGTGAACCCTTCATTCGCAAGATACTCCATAAATGCTCGTTGGGATGATTGTGTCATCGGTTGTCCCTCGGGTGTAAGTAGCGATTTAACATAGAACGCAGAATGGTCATCCGGGATCCCGGTCGTGTTCAGCTGTCCATCCTTATCCCCAAAGAACGCAACGCTGTCAATGTACGTGCCAGGTTGTACTTGCTTCGTTTGTGGCTTTTGATCGATCTTTCCAAGCAGCGGGGCTATGACGCCGTTGAAGGCATTAGCAGAGCCGAACCACACGCCTTGGAGTGTGACGCTGACCCTTCCCTTCTTGCTTCCTTTGGAAAGGAGTAATTCTGAGCCGAAGCCAAGCGGGACTTTTCCAAGGGAGAAATTCTGATATATATCCAAGACGTTCGACGCACTTGCGGCAGGCAGGTCCCAAGTATAGACGAAGACAGTGGCAGATGGAGGTACGGGGAAGGTTTTGACAGTGATTGATGTAGTGATACCGAATGACGGCCCGGCACCACGCATGCCCTAGTAAGTTCTTCAGGTTTCTTGGTCAATTCGATTCAGGGGTAATTTCTTACCCAAAATAATTCCGAATTATTTGTTTTCGAAGCGGCCACGATTGTCCCATTTGCAAGTACAACATCCATCGATGTGATCGCATCTAATGCCATTCCCCATAATCTGGACGCATATCCGAAGCCTCCGAACGAGGCATGCCCACCAATGCCAACGTAGGGACACGTTCCATGACCGATGCCCCGGCCATAGCTATTCAATGCTAACGCGATGTCGCCAAGCCTATTACCCGTTTCAATCACGGCGGTGTTGGACTGGGTATTGACTTGAATGCGAGTCAAGTGTTTGTTGACATCAATGATGACTGCCCCATTCTGTCCTCCGACTCCATTTGCAATGTAGCTATGCTGTGGAGCTGAATTAGTGCCAGTCACATTTTTGCTAGCGAGCGTATTTGGCAGCTTACCCCTCCACTCCGAGCGGCGACATGCATCTGGTACTTGGTCGCGATCTGGATCACGTCAGAAATTTCTTGGGGTTTCTTTGGGTATGTCACGGCGGCTGGCTGAAAGGTGAATCTGCGGTTGACTGAGAGGGTGGGTTGACATCCACGATACGCTCATAATAGGTGCATTAGTGCTCACAAGAAGCGCTCACATCGTTGAAGTTATTCTGGCCTGGTCCGACCACCTCGATTCCTCTCGCCTTAACGTCAGATACAAGGTCCCCCACAACATGGTACGTGAACCACACAATAGTGAGGAGGAATACCCTGAATAAGCGTGCGTTGATACCCATCTGGTCGCTTGTGGTGGGTGGGAACGTCTTGGGAGTCGGATAGGAACGTTTATTTAAACAATTCGTAGAATCTTAAAATATCTTTCTCTCAGGTTCGTGCCGGTTTGATGCCAGTTTTCCGTCAGCCATCGATTGCCCGCTATATGGCAGGGGCCCCAACGCTCCTGAACTTTAATAGGAAGAGGGCGGGGCCGACCAAAGCCCGGTGTGTGTGAGTATGTATCCTTTAGGAGCATGATATATGGGCGCAGGGAGGCTGCATAGCTGCTATAAACAGGCCGAAGCCAGTATGCTGGGGCCCCCGTAATGTAGATCTATGATTTATTTTGGAGAAGGAAGTGATCGATTCATGATAAGAGGCAAAAGTCGTCGTGCGCTTGATGTATCAAGAAGATACCTTCGGGGCGATAATTATGTTTGAAACCAAGCACTAAGATAAAAGACAGATGTGACTAGTAGCAATAGAGTATTATAATGCGGTTGAATTCAACTAAGCCCAAGAAACCTCGTTGCCACCCCCTTCTTCCCGGGATGAAGTCGTCGAACGCTCAGAAGGTGGTCCTTCTTTCTCATTCTCATCCTCGTCCGACTCAGACGAGGGAGGCGAATCATCGTCGCAGTCAGCCCACCTGTTCTCCCATGCTTCCCGAGCTTGGGCTATCGCTTCTTCCGACTCTGACTCTACTGTTTCACTCCCATCCTCTATCAAAAGTCCGGCCCGTACGGCAATATCATGGAAGCGTTTTTGCCATGTGCGGATGGTAAAGCAGGTAGCGATCATTTCTGGGGCGTGAAAAAACGTCAATACAATATGGTGGAAGGAAAGGAGAATCCCGGACCTAGTGACAACATGTCGTAACCCTGCGAAACTGTCAATGTGCATCCAGAAGAATCATATTCTGGCTCCAGGGGAAGTTTTAAGCTCCAATAAGCTATAGTTTCTCCCGCAAGGTTAACGCACTATGTACGCTATATTAGACTGAGGTGATCCCGGAATGAGGGGAAGAAGCACGTACTTCCCATTGCATCTCAAGGTTCTCCGGAGGATGGTACTGCCATATGTACTCCTGTGCGTCTAAAAAGGAAGTAAACTTTCGCGTTGCAGTTCCGATCCTTGAATGATCCAGAAAGTATGAGTGAAATATAACTTAATAAAGAAAATATACTGACGTTTCGGGCGTATACTTTTCGGGGTCAACAATAGGAAGATATTTTGTGAGGTCGAGCAATAGTTCCGGTCCTTCTCGAGTTTCGACATGCAGAAAGCCCTCGCCATTCAGTTTTCCCCATTCAACAAAGACAGCACGGTTTCCTTTGGGACTGCTTTGAATGTTTCCACGAATTCTGATACCCATTTGTTCATCGGGTGGGGCCCATGGCCGAACACGAAACGAGCCACGTCCTTCTATGTCTCGAAGCAGAGTTTCCCGTAAGCTCCCTCTCATGTCTTCGAAGATGAGAGGCACAGGATGAACGGTAGGCGGATCCTCTTGTATTGTAAAGGGCAGAGGCACCAGCGTGGGAGGTACGGAAGCGGGGTGCATCATCATGGTTCCCAGCTTTGAGGATTGATAGAGAATTTGTCGGAAGGCTACCTGATTGGTACTTATATATATACGGAATTGGCGCGTTCAGTGGGACAATATAGAGCCCACATGACAGGAACAATGTGTTGATGGCTTCCGAAGCCACGCAGATCACGCAGTCACTTGGTTGAAAGAGAAAGGGAAATCCTGAAAATTCCAGATTTAGAAAGATACGATGCGTTATCGCCATAATTATGGGATTTGTTTCGAGTCGTTCATCTGTCCTGGACCGTGATGCGAGACTGGAACCTCGTGGCAAGAGTGAGGGGATTCAATTGATGACCGGAGTCAGGGTCTATAGCCAATTCTATTCCTAGATCCGCTGCGGAGGTATTCGGCGCCTGGTTCCGTCTACACATCATTGGTGCGTGGCCCTGGTAGATCACCAGTTGCAAATTCCACAGCTATTACTACCCTGTTGACTGGAACACGACGTCATAACAGAGGAAACATTGTCATAGGTAACACGCCCTTTTGGAGACTCCGCAAAAAAATTAAAAGACATACCACATACCATGACTTTGCCAGGTTGAATACCAAAACGTGGACAGAGTGGATATGAATCATAACGGGGCATTATTATTCCAGGAGGTGGCAGTAAGCTTCATGAAATATCTCAGAGCTGCAGCTCAGTTCTGGTGAACGAACGTTGATTTGACTATTCTCGGAAGCATGGGTACCGAGTCCCGTGCGAAAGTGCACACGCCACAATTCGGTTGCCCCAAATTGAATTTATTCCCCGAAGAACACCCCTTACAAGAGATTCACAGAATTTTGAAAGAATCACACGTAGGTTCACACCGTAGATGCAGCAACAACAGGCGGTGATGGTTATCCTTACTACCCTCCATCCAATAATTTCCGTAGTACAAGATTCAAAAATTTCATGGTCAAACCGGTTCACCTCATCACAAGGAATCCGAAGGCGAGTTCAGGTTCCGAGAGGTGAACAGACGACAATAAATGGCGTAATTCTGGTCCGCTATCGTGATAACGACCATAGCTATCGCAACAAACACATCCTGGGGCGGCGCCGAACCCGAGCTACCATATGCGGCTAGGGTTCAATGAAACCCTTGGCCTCTGGTCCCCGGTGGCGGGTGGGACGATCCGCCGCTTTGATTCCATTTTCGCAATGCAACAGGTGTTGGGGCTACTGACAATTTATGTATACTACTCAACACACACTGTAACTATATACACTGGAGCATCTCCTATGGATCAAACGGTCTAATCCCAGCCACTCGAATAAATAATAGTTCTCTGCTTGGTAGCGCGCTCCATCGGCACCCACAGGTGTCAAAATTTGGTCAGGATCTTTGAGTAAGCCCACCAGTGCTTATAACTCGTGTTGGCCCAGAGCATTGGTGCCTTACCATATCGAGGCGGCAATCGGCATCTTTTGAGTTGTTTTCTTGTCCCTTTGGCTGATAAATTCTAAATTCGGGAACTGTTTTTAGTTCTTTTCAACCAGGTCAATATTTATACGGCCCCGCGAAGCTGCAGATGGGTCACAGCACTTATACATTTCCCCGATACTTGATGGATTACGCCGCCGACTTAAACCTAATGGAAACCTGGAACGTGACTGGGTGAGTAATGTATGAGCCGTTTCACCCCCGGGGGAGATATCCTTCTGAATCTGAAACAGCCCTTTTGGGGTGCCAGTCACAAAGAATCTCGTCTAGATTCGGGATTTCCTAAGCCTGACTTGGCGACTCGATACTAACATGACGGCCTAGTGAACGAAGGATCCGCATGCCCCCCATGCCGCATCATCCACACCTTCCATCACCACCCTCGATTTTCTTGCCATGGATCTCATAACTGATCCATTTCTGGGTGGTCATACTCATTGTCAATACTGCTGCGACGAGGCATGTTTTTCTAGATTTACTTCTTGATCCCTCCCATGGTAAAATGATACCAGGGACCTACCCCTTCCAATCGACCGGGACTTTGGACGGATAATATTCTTTTTGTATGTGTCAAGATTCGCTGCCCTTTCCACTTGGTCAACGCGTTCCCGAGCCACCGGAGATTCGAATCCAGGGTTCCGCGGGTCTCCCGAAATTTGGCATTCACATGGATCCTGGCATGAGTCGAATTCGCTCTGGTCAATGAACGGATGGCTTTGGGCTGTAACATGTTGGGTGCGTGGTGAATCCGTCCTTTTTTCATTTACTTGCCCACTAAGGTGTGTTTCCGCGTAGCCATATGATGTCCACACATTACCTCCCTCTACCATTCTATATTGCCATGCGAGGACACGCAGGAATAATCACAGCGATAGGCGTGATTATTGTGGAGCTCAGAAAATGCCCTCGTCATGTCCAATCCCCCCGGTGGTTACTGACGGTCGCATTTGCCTCGCCAAGCGCTCCTCCGCAAATGGTTTGAGTGGCACGACAGCGGACTCCACTGTGCAACGCGGCTCCCCAGTAATACCAGTGCTCCACGTCACTCTGTCGCTGACGTATCTTGGTGCCAGGAATGCACCTGACTTGGAACGTACCTTCACCTGTCCAAAGCCAATTTTCGAGACGGGGCCCAACAGAGGGATCATCTGGCCTGGAAGCCTTTTGAAATTGGGCGGAGCTAAGCATATGGACTTAGTGCCATTGTATCACAAGGTGAGCTTTTTTTTATAACCACTGTCAGGCAATTTCTAGTGCTATTTCCCCGCAACTGCAACCTACACCTTATCTGCCTTTCTCATTGCGCAGGACTCTCGGTCTGAGTGTATCACCGACATCTATCAATACCGACCACGAACCACCGACGACGTCTGAAACTAGCTGCGACCATGTAAGCCCTCGGCATCCAGAAACGAGGATTGTAAAACAATTTTTGGTCCTTGTTCGCCGGCGTACCTACGAGGCTATGCACAGCCTTGGGTCATCTTTGAATCTTATCACTGGGTGCCGGCCAATCCCTGGACGTTTGAACCATGGGCGCTCGCCGCACAAAGATCCCTTTTGGACGGGCTTGAACCTTCACCCGGTGGTGAACGTTGATATAACGTTGATATGCCGGATATGCCGAGGCGCCAGAGTTGAGGTGTGTCCTTTCGCCCATGCGCGTAGTCTATCTTATGATCCACAGTATCAGGTTCTTTGGCATATCTGTGTCGCATCCTGAGTTTCGCACCCAGCCTCATCCGCAGGATGTCGTCCTCGGCCTGTAGTCTCCGCAGTACCTGCTAGGACACGTTACCCAAACCTTCAACCACTCTTGCTCCCCTGCTTGGTTCCCAGCAATATATATAAGCCAACTGTCATGTCGAAAACATATACACTCCAACACTTACGACAACACAATTACAGCAATGTCCTCCAATACGACACCAAGCAGCGCCGCTCAGGCTCTAACCATCTTCTCAATGGGAGGTTCCCGTAACATCGGGTACTATGCCTCCCTCAAACTCCTCCGTACGTATATATTACTTATCCTCGATGGTACCCCCCCCCCCCCTCGCAACAAATTGAAACTCACCCTTGCTGGTATAGACGGCGGAGCAACTGTTACATTCCTCCTCCGCAACCTGAGTATATTCGATAACGATACCTCAATTCAACCATACATATCCTCTGGGCATGCGCGGCTGGTCAAGGGCGACGCATTAGTCAAAGACGATGTGGCGCGTGGATGGGCTGAAGCTGGCCGTGACAGACCCCAAGGGGTCGACTATCTCCTCTTCACAGTCGGTACGTACACATCCAAACGCCAATGTCAAGTAAGCCCATAATTTAACAAAAAAAAAAAAACACAATAGGTGGCGTACCCAAATTCGTACTCTCCAAAGGCTTCACCATCTCCCCTCCAAACCTTGTAACTCAGTCCATCCTCAACGCCCTCAGTACCCTCCCCGCCGGTGCCCCACAACCAAAAATCATAGCTCTCTCTTCTATAGGCACAACATCCACCTCGCACTCCTCCCTCCCCCTCGTCCTCAAACCCCTTTACGGCCTCCTCTCGGGCCCACACGCAGACAAACTTGGGACGGAATACGTCCTGCGCCACTACAGCTCCGGATGGTCATGGAACCCGACCTCAGACGGTAAGCTCGCAGAGGGCATTTTGCCACCCGGATGGGACAAGATGGACGGCCTACCAAAGGAGAGTAGTCTGAACGGTGTGGTCATCATCCGCCCATCGATTTTGACGGATGGAGATTGCATTGCCGACGCGTACGATGCAGTGGCGGCAGTGGCGGCGGCAGGGTTCACGGAGGCGCTGAAGAAGATGAAGAAGCCGTATCGGGCCTCGACGGAAGAGCTGAGTGGGTATACGATCTCGAGAAAGGACGTCGCGCATTTTGTCGTTGACCTCATCTTGAATCGGTGGGCTGAGTTTGAGAACAAGGTCGTTAATGTTTCGTATTGAGCTTTCAGCTTTGTTTTGTATCACCAACCTAGTTGTATTCTCTCGTGTGGTATATATAGATAGTAGGTAATCAAACAAACGACCACGTCAAATTTGAAGTAGCCACCCCCTCTCGCGAACCCAGACCCGAAGAGCACATTTTTAAAATATATTAACATCAAGACATGTAAGCGAGACAAAGCACAGGGATAGGCCGAATAACGCAAACAGAAACAACCAGCTGGGCCCCAGACCCCCGCCTGACGCAGAGAGAAGCAAAGTGGTGTATGAATGAAACACATACACATACACAAAGGTTACAAGTAAGCTAAGAAACGGGAAGTAGGGGGAGGGGGGCAGCAAAAAGGTAGGTCGATGTCCCTAATAATATGGCGCGAAAGGCTATGCGAGAGAAGAGATGTAAAGAAAGAGGAAAAAGAAAAAGGCGTAGCGTAATATAGGGGGTCGCACTATCACCTTCACCACCCCTCATCTCCCTATCCTGTTTTCCATTCCCGTGCAGATGAGCGAGTCCATGGTATGGTGTCACGCTGCGTCTGCCATCGTGATGTCCTGAGCAGGTACCGAAGGGGCGTCTATAGACGCCGGCACAGGTGCTAGTTCCGAAAGAGCACTCGTCGAAGCTGGTAGCTCTTCAAAACGAAATTGTCAGAGAAACTTGAGACCTGATAGAAAAAAGAGATATACCATCTGGCTTCCCATTTAGGCTAATTGCTGCTGTCCCCTGTATAACAGCGGGCGCTGCTTCTTCTCTCACGTCTTGCGCTCCCAATGAGACTGAGACAGGTGCTGCTGAAATTGGCGCAGCGCTAAGGATTAGGGAATCAGCAGCTACGCCAGCGCCGTTCGCGGGTTTGTTAGCATTGAGGATTTGCTGCCATTTCTTAACAAGAGCATCGGCACGGTCTTTGAACCTGAACTCAGCGTTGCGAGGAACTTTGTCATCGGATAGGACAGCGATGTGACGCATAACTTTGCCGATCTTGGAGAACTAGGTATGGTATCAGTCATTGTTGGAACAGAACAGGCAAGAACGACTGTACCTGAAGATATTCAATTGTGATTCTGTCGTAATTTTCAACCGTTGTAAATAATGCATCAATACTAGGCATGTCCTGGAAAGGGGAGTCGATTAGAAAAAACGAACAGATACAAGAAGGATGACTCGCTTCCTCCCTCGGGTGGCCCTTATGGCTGAGAAAAGTCTTTTGCAGTTTGTGCCGCCAGTCTCGCACTTTCATAGCTTCTGGGTCATTGCTTATCTTGGCTATATATGGGACAGGACGTGAGTACTAGTGGGTGAATAAACTGAGAAAAAGAACGTGCATTGAGGCGATATTGAAGAAACCTCGAACGCCTCGTTGAGACTGGAATAAAGGAGTTTGGAGGACTGACCATCATCTCCGTCATCCTCCTTATCGCGCCTAGCTCTCTTGGCAGGTGGGGGTGAACCCTTGCCAGGACCTCCATCTCCATCATCAGCTGCCACATTATCTGCATCCTCCTCCTCCGACTCGACCATCGCGTTCGACTTTCTGCCATTCTTCCTGCTGCCCTTTGAAGCAGTAGACGCCGATTTCTTCTTTGAGTCAGCGGCATCCTTCCTTTTCGGTGCCTTCTTGGCCTTTGAGGAAACAGAAGCAGAGGCGTCAGACTCGCGCTTGCGTTTTCTAGACTTCTTGGCCTTTGCGGAGTCGGAGTCGTCTAGATTATCGGAAGCGTCTTCCTCCTCGCTGTCGAGCTGATCCACCTCTGCATTAGCCTCTTCCTCTGCGGCGAGACGGCTCTCTGCTTCGCGCTCTTCTTCCCATTTGGTTGGATTGAGTGCGATGCGGTAGCCCTGCAGAAGGTCGCCTGACTTTTTGTTTGGCTCGTTGATATAGGACTGGATCTCGTGTGGCTGCAGTTTTGAAATGTCCTTTGATACAAGCCATGCACTGAAAAGCAGGATATGTGCTGTTGTCAGGCCAAGATCGGGTGGAGAGATGGTGGACATACAAGTCGCCGGTAGGAAAGAAACGGACGCAGTAGAACTGAGTTTTCTTTGTAGTAGGACGTTCCTTGAGAACGAGGGGAGGAACAGAGTCAGGATCTACAACCTGTAGAAGGATTAGTACTAATGTAAGTGTCGGACGCGACTGCGCACCATGCCTGGCCAGGGAGGATAGCCACGGACTTTTCCGAGGACGATATCGCGGGTGTCGTAGGATGCTGTTTCCTTGGCTGCTTTCCCACCCTTTTTGCTCATGGCTAGTCGATGTTGAGGAGAGAATACTCGTTCACCAAACATGTCATGTCACAATATCCATCCGTCACCCTGAGTCCCGTGATCAGTCACATCACGAGGTCCGTGCCCCATCCACCCCCCCAATATCTCTGCTAAACAGCAACATCAAAATCACTGTATATTCAGCAAATCAGAACAGCCCTTACATGTTACGTCTGGCCAACTCTGAATGCTTTTCAATCGCCTCGCACGGAAAAACGACGGCCTAGCGCTTGCTACCATGGTTTAGCACAGGTTCGGTAATAAATTCCACGCTTGATTATTCTTGGGCCTTCAGGCTTCAAAGCTCCTCCCTTTATCACAGATCCACCCAAGGCCCTTCCAGCCGACCCCCATTGCCGACATCGACTCCAAGCACTATTACCCCATCACGTCTGCTTGAGGCGACACCGTGGCACGCCACCGAGAGGACGATCCCACTGTATCAAGAAACGATCTTCATATCGGTGCGTACGGCGACAAATCGATTCGGGAAGTAGGTCCATATTGTAGTCGCAGCTGGAGAACTTTTGTCGTCAGTTTATGAGGCGTGTCTGGTAACCTAACGTTGCTTACTTATTTACCTAAAATGTCTTATTTGCCGTTGCTGTGTTCAAGTTTGTCACTCCCGACACAACCAGGAGATAGGACAATAAGAAAATTTGACCCCTTTAAATTCGACCAAGTTAGCCTGATGTACTTTGATTTCGTAAATACTAGAGTTTCGACCGCAACTGCGACTACAGGGAGTCATCCTACGTGGGCGACGCTGAAACAAGAGCTGAGACTCGACAAAACGTACCTACTACATAGTAGAGGGGGGTTACTTGTCTTCGGATGGAGTAGTATATCTGTGAGCACCTCTATACGAAGATAAAAAAAATTCGCCGTTCGAGGTGCTTATACTCCCTGTCCACGAAGCAATACTACAGGACAAGGGTGTGATTGTGTTGTGTGTTTCACCAAACGCACTTGCATCCAATACAAATTTCCTAGGAAATTCCCGGGACTACCACGAACCTCTATCAACTTAGCTTCTATCGACCGAGCGTTATCACCTGTCCTCCAATTCTATACACCCTCCCGAAGTTTGAGTAAACCCACAATCAAGTGCGGCATGGATCAGAAACCCGAAATCTCGGACACTACAACACCTAACTCACTCGAATAGTCGACAGCTACAATAGCACCTCAGCGCCCCGAATACTCAGTTTATCACGAATGCTATTGAGATTCTGACCCAGAGAAGCGATGAATACATTCATAGTCCATTGTTCTCAGGGTCGGAAGTGAACACTTCTTCTATGTCTTCTAAGGCCGTACTTGACAGGATCTGGTAAGCGTTATTAATGCACTACACAATTCATCACCTAAGTTCCGATCTTGTGATCAGCCATTGTTGACGCTACCATAGCTGGCTTGGCTACCCATGCCATAGCATTCCGGCTTCCGAGTCCATCGCCCCCGTGGGGCCATTTACAGTTGCGTCGTCGACTATTATAGTTTCAGAAGCCTCCGTGCGCTAGTGGCACCCCAAGAATGGGCCGATTTGTTCGAATCAATTCCATGATTATGAAAATCCCATCCATCGTTCTCCCTTGAAAGTCATATGTACACCTCGTACTCGTTGCACTCTTCCTTAGGGGCCAGGGACTATGATGGATTACGGGTTGACCCAAGCCTGAGCTCACCCCTAACCACCTATACCCTAGGCATAACCCGGGGTATGAACGAATTACAACCAACCATCCTTGATCCTCCATCCTAATCCTTGGTTGTCCTAAGCTTCATCGGGCATGTCACATTCTGGCCCAAGATCCACCAACAATAATTCGTACCACTGCCTGATTTCTGTGGACGATAATTATAATCACGGAATCTGGGTATGAGCAGCCTGATGTTTTTCAGTAAGAAAAGCGTCCAGTAGTCCCCCTACCTGCCAACAATCCCTACGAGGAAGAAACTCAGCGGGGGTGCAGCGCAAGCAAAAACTCAACCCGAAAAAAACGACACACTCGAGGCAACCGAATACAGCTCCAGACTAAACTTAGTCAAGTGCAAAACCAAATCTCGTTAGAATTTCCTCCGCAAAGCATTTGTGTACTCGCTTCGGCGGGCTTCGGACGCAGATGAGACCCCCTACCACCTCCCCTTAGCTGCCCATATCACAATTACTTTTGCTTACCAATGGTGAGAGAGACTTGGATGCATGGTGGGACCTGGGAGACCGTGCACTATCTCTCACAACGAACCATCTGTGTGATTGACCTAAGTTCTCCTCGGAC
>QFDT01002453.1:0-13580 GCA_003315915.1 Macrolepiota dolichaula | reverse complement strand
ATCAGTGAGGAGGGTAAATCTACTCGTGTCGTCGATTTTTTGCCTCGATAATGCAAGCTCTGTTCAAGATATCTTAGATAGCCACTTATCTACATATTTCATGCTTTGACATAAACAATTCTGCGGCCGGCTTTGACGCCTTTGTCATTAAATAAGGGTGAGAACTTCTTGTACTGCATGTGGATGTGCTTACCCAAATGTGAAGCAACGCTACCATTAAAAGGTGGATCTGAAGGGTATTAGTCTTCCAGGACAATCGTCGTTTTGCAGCACTATTGAAAAAGACCTCAAATATCCATTCCGCTCCCGATGTCAAGCAGAATGGCACGTGGTCACTCTCGATAACTGGTGACCTATTATGTGGGTAACAACAGTCTTTCAGACGGACGGAGTCAAAGAAGAAAGAACAAACGAACCCTGTATGGTATAGCGATGAATTTAAATGCTACCCATGCATGTTGAACAAGTGGACAAAAACAGCTGCCAAACAATGTTTATTTGCTGTGGGATCTTCTGGCATTGTTAAGGGCTAGTGTGGTGGGAGGTTTAGAGGAACGTTGGCTCGTGATTAGGCCCTAGTGACTAGTGTATGACACCACCCGCCTCTTGTCTGCCACAAGCACCTCAGAGGCTTCAAAGGTTAGATATTTGAGTCACCAGGGTTGCATGGCCGTCGTGACAAGAGCCGCATCATTGTGTTACCCAAAGGTCAGAGAGAAATCCACATCAATAACCAATTGTCATGTGTCCGCAATATTGAATCGAGAGGAAGTTGATATCACTCTCCATTAATCAACTATCCGTCGTAGCTAATCCTCTGGCGTCACCGGAATATGCTAACACAATTTTGTTTTCCTTCCGTCTCGTTGATCGTGTCCCTCTGCGACGCACTTAGGTATGGCTTGTCACGCCGTGACCTGCGCGTCTCGTGTCTTGTCTTGAGCCAAATCGCCATGGTGCTCGACTTGCTGCTCTCATTTTCCCCGTGGGATATCCTCAGAATGATATACGGTACGTCTCTCAGTATTAGCAGACATGATTTTCTGACTCGAAACTGTTAGCCATCCTGCGCAAGTACATACATCGGCCACCTCTAAGCATTCATGACCTCCCACTCGAACTTCTCTCAGAAATCGCGTCGTACTTGGGTTTCGTCGACCTGATATCCTTTGGTCAAGTATGTCATCGAAATATGTCCATCGTAATACTCATAGTGATCCTTTCATAGACCACTAAGCGCATCCAAGAAGCAACGCAAGCCCGGATAATATGGCATGCCCTAGCAAAAGAATACTCAGCCCGACATTTCTATAATGTTCGTCCAGAGAACGGGACAATCGACACCATCACGACTGAGGACCTCCGGAAATGGATTTCTCGGCGTCTGATCATCGACGAGATGTGGAAGAAGGATAAAATTCCACCCCCGCGTACCCGCATTCTTGATGTATCCAATGATGTGGGATGTTGTAAATTGCTTCCAGGAGGACGCTGGCTCATCACAGGTCACATAGACGGAACAGTCAGTTTCTTCGACTTGGACTTGGAAAAGCCAGTCCGTCAGACTCCCTTCGAGCCCTCTCCTGCTACGAGAGGCATCCGGCATATGGCTATATCCATCAACCACGGGGCACCTGTTCTCGAGTTCACAGTTGCTATCAGCTATTCTGGGACCATAAACCAATTTGATAATGACCCTAGCAATGATCCACAAGGTATCCTCGGAGGAATGCGTGTCTGCAGCCCAAGCCTCACTGGGTCAGGCCCTTCGGCAACTCTCACTGCCAATAATCTCGTCTCAATCCCCAACATCCGACCACATCCTATAACACACGCTCTGGCAGTGAGCGGTGAGCTTCTTGCCCGCACCACAACTACCAGTGACGGCGGCTGGATTGAAATATACCAATGGACACAGTGCTCATCAACAAAACTCATGGCAGCGTCTATACCGGTGCATTTCCCAACGGCGACCGTAAGTGTAATGTTCGGCTCAAATCTTTTAGTGGACTCACGCGAGACGCAGGGTCATGTTTATTTCGTCGGCGAGGACCGCGTCATTGTCGCAACCTCGCGCATTGAGATGTACCGCATACCTCCTTTGTCCCGTCTGCAAGTTGATCAGGTGGAAATTGCTCATCAAGGACCCCGGCAGCGGCCTATATGGGAGTACCGTACTCGCACTTTTGACTGCGGCATCCCTTCCCTCTTTTTCGATGGAACCACACATCGATTGGTGATACATGAGAGTGATGACATTGTCGGGTTCGTCATTCCCCCATCTCTCGATGACATGCCTCACGTTGTGTTCCGAATGAAAACGAGGTTTTACCACCTGTCCGCTCTTGGTTTGCATAAGGGATGCGCACTGTCTGATGATATGCGCAATGTGCGCCTTGGCTATGACTGGGGAGGCGATACCAATACTAGTTTCATTCGTCGTACTGATCATGACTCGTCTGACATGCGGGTGATATGTTTTGATGAAGAAACCGGTTGCTGTGTCATTAGCCAGGAGGATGAATCTACTCGCGTCGTTGATTTTTTGGCTAGATAATGCAAGTTCTGTACAAGATATCCTAGATAACCACTTTATCTACATGTCACGTCCTTAAACATATACAAATCTGCGGGTGGCATTGACGCCTTTTTGTTATCAAATTAGGACAAGAAATTCGCTGTTCTGAATGTGAATGTGCTTACCCAAGTGTAAAGCAACACTATCATCAATAAGACACCTCCTTCGGTAGGTCTGAACGGTATCGGTGTAGTTGTCCAGAACACTCGTTCATTTGCAGTGCCATTAGAGAGGACCCCAAATATCCATTCTGCCCCCGACGTCAAGCAGAATGGCACATAAACACTCTTGAGAATGGGTGACCTATTATGACATTAGGTAATCATTCCAAGAACAGAAGAAAACCTACAGGGCAAGAGCCTCGGCAATGACTTGCGGTACATGGAGATCCAGGTTGGTAAGGGGAGACTTTACCTCCACTATAACATAGCCTTGCAATACACCCCTCAGTTTGTCAAGGATTTTCCCGTACAGAGACTGGCTGCTCCCTGTGTAGGCTGACCGAACTTGTTTGAAGCTCCTGATCGCCTGCGGACTGCCCATGGCAAAAGTGAAGTAATCTACAGATCCTGATAGATGAGTTTTCTGCCCTTGCGTATTCTCAATCGTGACTGCAGTGCCATTCTCGACAATTGAATTCTACACCCTTCTTGTTTGTCATTCAGAATCCATCAGATAAAGTGGGGTGGGTACCTTAGCGTTGGCTCTGGGACGTACCCCCAACACAAACTCAGGGACACAAAATCGCTGGTACTTCTTCTGCTCCTTTGGTTCGTGCTGCAAGATATTATTTGATACAAGGCTATACCCTACCTCATTAAACAAGAGGCGCGAGCTTGCCTCCGACTGTATTTAATATAATTAGCCTATTATGCTTCTGGTGGCCATGTGACGTACCAAAATGTTCCAGAAATTATCAAGAGTCTCTATCAGTCGAACTGATAATAGCTGTAGCATCATTTCCCAGTCTGGGGCAAACTGAATCTTGTTCCCTTCCAGTAAAGCAATTGCTCGTAAGCAAAGCGCAACTCCATCAACTTTGTTGCCCTCTTGGACTCCCAACCGGTCAAAATGTTTTCGGCGAACAGACGAGAATGATAGGAACTATTTTATAAAATAAATAATCAAAACAAAGATGAGAATAAGAGGAAATAACTCACGATTGTGTCAGTTACCAATGACCCTGCTTGCTGTTTGAGATTTCTCAAGGATCTTCGAAGATTGACGGCCTCTGATCCAAGGGAGGACGCAATATCGGCCACTCGGATGTTCATATTTTCCCATTCCTTATCAGAATCATCCTGTACTATGACCGCCCTAGTGCCATTGGGATTTCCCTGACTGTTATTATCTCCATCGCTTATCGACACTGAGAAAGAGCATGAGTGGGCTAAACCGGATGACGTCTGATTAGTAGTTGATCTCACAAGACATTGCATTTTCGATAATTTCGACAATATCCAAATCCTGACTGAAATCAGAGCGCATAAGATGGATGGCTTTAGCAAAGGCCGATGTGGCTTCCACAGGTGATACCGCTTCATGGAACAGCTTGTTGTTAACAAGTCGGGTGTGAAAGGCAGCTAGAGTACAAATGTACCTGTGAGTAGCGTGATCTCAAGGGGTCATGATAACGCTCACCAATTTTATCAACAATGTTGTGCGTCTGTGGCCTCGGCGTCTTTGGCTTCGGTATCTGGGGCTGTGGCTCCTCTGGCTTTGGCGTCTGCATCTGTGCCTGCATGTTCTCCGGCTGGACTTCTGTATCAGCTGGATTATCACTTCAGTCAAACAACTTGAGGAATGGTATTACACATTACCTGACTCAGTATCCGATTCGGATTCTGATGTACCGCGGACAATCCGCTCAATTGTCTCTATGTAAGGTAATGCCAGCTCGATAAATTCGTGAATAGTGCCTAGCCTTCCATACTGGTCCTCTGGCAGTATGGTTGGCGGAGGTGGCTCTGCATGCTGCTCTACCGCGACCTGCTGAACCGGTTTAGTATTGCGTTGCATTCGGGCTTTCCGATGAGGATTCCTTCGGGAAGGAGACGCCGCAACGTATGCAACTCGAACGGATCGCGACCGCTTCGTGGTAACGGAATCTGCGGCAGGAAGTGCGGATGGGGAGGGTCCAACTGGTATACTGCTCTGTCCCAAATCCGTCGTCCCCTGCGCCTGTGCATCAGGGACTGTAACAAAAGTGGCCAGGGCAGCAGTCGCAGCGGTTCGAGAACGGGTTTCGAGTGGCATGAACAATAGAAAGAAGCAGAAGTTGAGGGTTTGTCAATATCGCAGCTGAGATTGAAGAGATAGGGTCTAGAAATACTAGGAGAGATTCAAGCAGAGTATTTAAACGATTTGACGAGGTAAATAAATTTCTAAAAATGTTTTGATGATTGAAGAAATCGGCCTCCCGTATCTCAATGAAACTTCCAGTTGGGGGAAACTAGGCAGGTAAACGGCTGAGGTAGAACGTTGAAACAGTGAGTTGTTCAACGAGGTGCCAAGATTTCCCAACAAGATTTCCCAACAGTGATTGAGAATATCCCAATGTGAACACTCATACATGTTCGAAATGTGTTTTGAGCGAGTAAATGACGACAGATGGATCCGAAAACGTAACGCTGTAAATCCACGTGGGGTGGTGTGTTTCCGAATGTTTGGCGTTGGGCTGACGTCGAACCTGTGAGGCGAGTAGCTGTCCAACATTGAGGCTTCGCAAACAAAGGGAACGGGGACAAGCGTTGGATTGTGGTATAAGAGAAAATAATCATATACGTGCCTACTCTACTCGATACCCATACTGATCATCTGTAATGCGATGCTCAAGTTCCCCTGTGCGCTATCAACCAATTCCTGAGTCATTAGCGAATTCGCGATTCGCGCTTGCAGAACCGGAAGACACGCAAGGAGACGCCAATGATCTGCGCACGAGCCGAGTTTGTGTCTTGTGTTGAATCCTATTTCCCTTCTGGCATATCTCCATTTTTGTTTGTGTTATCGTCCCTATCTTTAATGGGCTTTGATTGTGCAGGTGACTGCCTTTGGGCTTGAATCCGTTAAGCGGAGAATGGAAGATTCCGAATCTGATGCTTGTCGCGGGACTTCAAGACCGCCCATCGTGGCGTTACATGCATGTAGTGGCTCCTGTGAGTTGAGGCTTGATGCGCTCGCATACCTCACAGTACGAAATATTGCATGATGGTTGGCACTATCGAGCGTAATACTCAGTGTCGTTCACGATGTAACGAACAACTAATATATTTACCTATCGAGCGTAATACTGCGATAGGGATGTCAACGTATGTTTACAAATGAAGGATGGGGTTGCTCACCTCAGTGTCGTTCACGATGTAACGAACAACTGAGGTGGATTAGAGCGGGTTCCCCTACATATAAGGTCCCATAGTCGTACTAATCGATGGGTATTATCGATGTCGCGTAGATAGCGGAAAAATGTGCATGTGAGGAAAAACATGCAATACGCGAGATGTCAGGGAAATCAAGGATATGTTCGCGAGGCAGGGCCGCTCGTCATCCCTTTCAACACTCCCCCTGGATGGCCGAGTTACCTGCCTCCCCCTGAACGTACGTGCCATCTCCGTCTAGTCCAAGTCCTCTGACGCATCTGGCTGTGGCATAGCATGGTAGGGGCTTGGTGAGGATGTCGGCGATGTTGTCAGAGGAGGGGATATAGTCGAACTCGATCTGTGATGATTGTACCCTTTCTTTGACAAAATGGAACTTGGTGTCGATGTGCTTGACCCGCCTGTGTCCCTTGTTGTTCTTTGTGTTTGCGATCACGCCGGTGTTGTCTGCATGAATCTTCAGGGGAAATGATACTGGTAGGGCAATTTCGTCGAAGAATATGCTGAGCCATAATGATTGCTGGGTGGCACGAGTGAATGCCATGTATTCTGCTTCTACTGTCGATAGTGCCACAGTTTCCTGCCGTTTGCTTGCCCAGGATACAGGCCCTCCTGCAACAAAAAACACATGTCCCTCAGTGGATTGTCTGGTATCTGTGTCCCCCGCATAGTCAGCGTCGACGTATCCAATGGGCTGGAGGTCTGAGTCTCTATGATAAGTTATACCGAAGTGCAGTGTGCCCTTCAGATATCCTAGAGCATACTTGAGGGCCTCCCAGTGTGCCATCCCTGGATTGTTCGAGTATCGGGAGAGGAGATTCACTGTGTATGATAGGTCAGGTCGTGTTGCTACTTGGAGCCACATGAGTGACCCCAGTACTTCGCGATATGGAATCTTGCTCATCTGGTCCTGTTCATCCTGTGTGGATGGGCAGCTTTCTTCGGTTAAAACAAGGCCGGCCGGTAAGGGGGTGGATCGAGGTTTACATTCGCTCATGTTAAACCTTTGTAGTGTTCGTTCCGCGTAAGCCCTCTGTGAAAGTGTGATGTTTCCAGTCCTTTGATCTCAATCAATTCTCATCCCAAGGATTAGCTTAGCCTGGCCCAAGTCCTTTATCTCGTAACAAGATCCCAGTTCATCTTTCGCAACATCCTCTCCTTGGACTGATGATGATGCTCCGAGGACGTCATCAGTCCATGTTGACGTTAGTGTATTCTCGTCACCCTGTACTCGAGATCGAACCTGAGGGTCAGCGCGTGACTTATAATATCCAAGACCCTCAAAGGTGCAATCGAGGTTTTCGGCCCAGTCATGTGCTCCTTGCATCGTGCCGTATAGGGTCTTGAGGAGCTTCCAAACGTAGTCTCCTCCCCCTTCCTCAAACCCAGGAGGCTGTTCCATGTAGATGTTGTAGCAGTTCTCGCTGTTAAAGAAAGCGGACACAAAATCCACCTGCCAAAGCCGCATACCCCGCGATGCTGCAATGGCGCACACCAAACGTACAGATTCAAGCCTTGCCACTGAGGCATAGGTCTCACCATAGTCCTCACTGTTAACAGCAGAACGTTGCGTAGCGGTGTACTATGAGGTAGAATGCATGCACTTACAGAGTGAACTTGTTGAGGAGCTTGAAGAGCTTGAGGCTTAGAGCGAGTTGTATATGCGCGATGTAGAAAGTAGAGAGAAAGTTAATATTATGCATACTGGACAAGGTCCTTATATACCATATGGATTGTCCGATGACTAAGCATCTACCCTAGGTAAACTACCTGCATCACTCAACATGCAGACAAGGTGCGAGAGCAATGCGTTCCTACTCTATTGTATCTAATAATAGAAGAGAAGCATAATTGATGTCCATGCGGTTATTGCATAGCATCGTGTTGACAAGGATCATTTGTCGACGTACGGCAAGATCACAAGTCATGTGATGAAGAGCATGTCACGTGTTACCATGTCAACACTCCCCTTGCTCAGAGTCACATGTGCGAAGACGCTCCTGTGCTCAAGCAGATATTGTAGGTATTTATACCGTGCTCCTCAGCGCAATTTGGGCGAGACAATCTTGAGCCCATAGAAGTTATTACGGAAGTAATTAAACTTAACCGTGCCGAGATTTTTGGTAAGGAGATCAGCGGGGTTTTTGGTTCCCTTGATTTGTGCAGTTTCGATCATCCTATTTTCAACCACTTCTCTTATGTAGTGATAGTGTATGTCGATATGTTTTGACCGCTTCTCTACTGCTTCGTTTTGCAATAAGAATAGCGACCCCATATTGTCACCGCGCAAAGGAAGGGGTGGAAGGCTGAAATTAAGCTCGCCTAATAATTGCTTAATCCAGACTAATTGGCGACTCACGTCTGAGAGTGCCATGTACTTGGCTTCCATAGAAGATAACGCGACAGTCTTTTGCATCCTTGAGACCCATGTCACTGCGGATTGCGCAAACGACACAAAGTAACCGGACTGAGACCGTCTAGTGTTGGGATCAGCTCCCCAATCGCTGTCACTGAAGGCAATGATACCTTCTCCCCCTTTTCTGTTCATGGTGATATAGTAAAGGCGCGTCGCGCTGAGATAGCGCATTATGTAGTACACGCGGTCAAGATGTTCTTGACTGGGGTTGTGAGCGTGCCTTG
Source organism: Macrolepiota dolichaula (assembly GCA_003315915.1). NCBI lineage: Eukaryota > Fungi > Basidiomycota > Agaricomycetes > Agaricales > Agaricaceae > Macrolepiota > Macrolepiota dolichaula. The sequence continues at coordinate 4,988 of QFDT01002453.1, read as the reverse complement.
ATAATTGTGTCACAGCATGCGCAATGTCTGGTCGTGTGCCGATCATTAGGTACATCAAGGAGCCGATCACCTGCTGGAAGCGTGTTTGGAGCACCGGAACGGGCTCACTGGGATTCGCAATGGCTTGGTAGCCTTCTGGGAGAGGTGTTTTCACGGGTTTCGTGTCAATCATATTGAACCTCTTTAAAACCTTATCTAGGTAATCCCGTTGATCTAGATAGATCATGCAATTCTTTCAATCCCAACGGATTGTCATGCCAAGGAACTCTGTTCCTGAGGTTTCCCTACAATCCCATCGCTTCATGAACTCTCCTTTCTTCTTCTTCAGAAGGGCGGAGTCATTTCCCATAAACAGCACGTCATCAACATAGACGATGGCAATGACAAGCTTGCCAGTCTTCGGATCGACATAAATATATATGCCGGCATCAGATTTGCATCGCTTAAATCCTAGGGTTATCATTGACGCGGATACTTCACGCCACCAGGATAAGCTGGCTTGCTTAAGGCCGTATAATGCTCGGCGCAACCTCCACACCTTTTTCTCTTGGCCAGGAATGACGTGTCCTTCTGGCTGCTCCATAAATATCTCCTCCTTGAGGTGTCCATATAGATAGGCGGTCTTCACATCTAGACCTTCTATATCCCAGTCTTCTAGAGCCGCTAACGTGAGTAGTATACACGTGGACTTGTATCGGACAACTGGTGAGAACAGTTCGTCGAAATTGACGCCCTCGATTTGTGAGAATCCTTTTGCCACTAGCCTAGCCTGGTATCTGCCATCAGACTTGGCAGTATAAACCCAGCAATTTTTAATCACTCTTCTTCCCTTTGGGAGATCGACTAATTCATATACTTGTCGATCCTTAAGCACTTTCATTTCGTCATTTTCAACGCTATCCCATTTAGCACGTTCTTCAGCGGTTAATTTCGCTAAATCTTGATGCTGCTTTGGAATGTTATTTTTAACCTTGGCGGAATTTGCCTGTGCAATTAAATAGTCGATAAATTTTACTCTCCCTTCTTTCGCAAGTTGAGCTACCGGATCTTCTTCCATTTGATCCACTGGTTCATCAGTCTGCCATGTGTCAAATACGGGATTTCCCATTGTTTTGCGCTCGTTAAAGTTGCGGCGCATTTGATGCAGACGTGCACCTGCCTCATTATCAGGCATATTTTGTGCGGGAGGTCGATTATCACGCCAGTAATTAGCGCGCGACCGTACAGCTCTTTCTTGCGGGGGAACCCACTCTCCGCGATCATATCCGCATAGAGTTTTGACAGGGTGAGCCCTTTCACCATAGACGTTATCGGGACGAAGTGGTACTCGCTTTGGGCACGTGGATTGGCGCACAGGCTCCGGTGAAGGAGTCCTCCCCTGTGTGAACAGTCATCTTTCCTGTTCCGGCATTGCTGGAGAAGCAGGCCAATTTGATGGCCCGACCTCAGGTTGGGAGGTCGAATCGGGAGCAGGAGTGTAGTCCAACGGTGTTGGGCTTCTTGGTTCTTCTTTCAGTGCTGGAGAAGCACTTCTAGAAGTAGAAGGGGTATGCACTGTGACACGGCGGTCACGTGGCGGTTGGCCTTGGGAAGGTGCAGGTGGAGTACTCAATCCCGAAGGCGGCGGAGGTGGAGCTGGTGGAGCTCCCGGACTGAAGTTTGAGGGAGGAGGTGGCGGAGCATTGCCACTGCCAGGGGCAGGGGGATCAGGTGGAGGAATTGATCCTCTCTCTATCACCTCATTATGTTTGGTTGGATCTATTGGCTTATGAGGATACCAACTCTCGTCGAAAATGGCTGTGGGTGATCTAAAGATCGCATTCCCTTGATGGAGGCGGATGAAAATGTAGTTGATGCCATCACCATTGTATCCGACAAAAATCATCAGCTCCGAGTGCGGACTTTGTTTATCCTTGCGCATCTCGGGAGGAATAAATACATAGGCTCCACATCCAAATATTTTCGTTCGTTGCATATCTGGCTTTATGCCAGTGTAGACTTCATATGGGGTCTTCCACTTGAGACGTCGAACGGGAGTACGATTGTATAAAAAGGCAGTGGTTCGGACCGCAAACTCCCAGTATGATGGAGTGAGGTTTGCGTATAAGCGCATGGCCTCGGCCTTTTCTTGGAGTGTCTGATTGAAGCGCTCCGCTCAACCATTCTGTTGATGCACGTGGGGTGCAGACGTTGTGTGTTTGATACCATTTAGCAATAGGAATTCCTCGAATGCCTTCGACGTGAACTCCCCTCCGTTATTGGAGTGAAGACGTTGAATCCTATACCCGGCTTGTTCCGCTTTTATCATTTCTATGAACTGCTTGAAAGCAGTCAGCGTTTCCGCTTTTGAGTGTAAAAGAACAATGACGGCTCGGGCAGAGTACTCGTCGAGGAACGTGACAACCCACTTAAATTTGTGGTAGGAAGTCATTGGGAATTCCATGAGGTCGGTATGTACAACCTCCAGGTATTTGCGCGCCTTGGGCTCCTGAAGCAAAAAGCGCTTCTGGTGCATTTTGCCAAGGGCACAACCTTCGCATAGGTGTTTCATCATAATATCAATAGGTGGTATGCCGAACGAATTCTCTTGGGCCTTCTGAAGGACTTGATCGGAAGGATGCCCGAGGTGACGATGCCATAGATCAAAAGATGAGGCTTCTAATGTCACGGATTTGCCCACCGCATGATTATAGAGAATGCGTGAGTGGACGTGATGCAAGGATACATCGTGTTTCGCTGGTTTAGCGAACATCCATGAATTGCCTCATGGTGTAACGAGTCTAGTTCCATTTAAGTTAGCTTCTGATTGAAGACCCGCCTTAAGGAAGGTGCCGATCGAAAGAAGTCTATTCTGAAATCCTGGTACATAATAAACGGGCCACAAGCGGGTTATTTTTGGTTTAAGGTGCAAGTGGTGCTGTATGATCACAGTCCCTCGACCCTTAATAGGAAGAGGCGCAGTATTTCCCATGGTGCCGACTGTTCCGAAGTTCCCTTCTTTGAACTGGACGAAATCGCTCATGTGGGGCGTAAAGTGCATTGAAGCACCTGAGTCCAGCGTCCATACAGCAGGTGGTCCCTGTGCATAAGTTATTAAAGCGTTGCAGTCTATGCAATCGCTCTCTTCACATCTCGCAGATGGTTTTGTATTCTCCTCAGTCACGCTCAATACAAGTGCAGAAAACATATTTATTGGGGAGCTAGCCCCAGCACAATTGATAGCAGACAACAAAGTATCATAATTGTTCATATTACATATCCAGCCCTCAACCTCGCTCATCACATCCTCGCGGGCTCGCGTGGGGACGGGGGGAGTCTGGGAACAATTGTGAGTGAGGGAACGATGCGAAAAGGAAGGTACATACGAATAGGAGTTGCTTCCGTAAGGCGTCCCGAGAGAGACGGCATCGTCGTCTACCTCCATGTTGTTGACAGAGGAGAAGATCAAGGGAGAGGGAGGACACGGGGTAGTCCTCTGCCAGAAGGGGTCTTTGAACCCACTCTGTTCCCACTCCGCGGAGGAAGTGTGGGGGAACTTCTCTGATAACCTCTTCTTGTACCCAATTTGGGCACGACGCTGTGCACGCTGCAGAGCAGTCGCAGATCTCTTAGATTGCGCGGGGATTTCCCATGCAATGTCAGTTGCCTGCATGGCGAGGTCCTGAGGGACCAAAAGAGATTCTGTCTCGCTCATACGAGCGAGCAACGTGCGGGCAGTGGGGGAAGCAGAGTGCTCAGCGGAGCAGGCGAGGGTAAAACCAGATGTGAATGTGGAAGGACCAGGCGGGGGGTTGTGAGTCGCCTGGTTGGCGATTGCGAGTCCGGAGCTGGGTGGTTGGACAAACGGGTCAGATGACCCGGAGGCGGAGGCCTGTTGGGCCGCGGCGATCGCGGCCTTCTTCTTTTTTCCACCACAGCGAGACTTCTTCTTCTTCTCTTCCTCCTGATTGGAGGATGGCTGGTTGGGCTGGGGGTTCTTCGGTCCAGGTCCCAAACTCTGACCCTGATTCTGACCCTGTCCCTGCGGATTGCGCTGGCCTTGCGGCCGGGACTGGTTCTGATTCTGGTTCTGGTTCTGGGGACCTTTCCCCTTTTGGTTCCTCCAGTTAGGATTCTTCCCACCTGGGTGGACCCCAGAGAAGCAAGCGGCGGAGGCGGAGGACGAGGATGTGTGATAGGCGGCACGGAGGGTATCGGAGACTATGTTGACTGTGAGAGCAGAGACGTTTGTTTGATACGTTGTCTGTAACTGCATACGATGGTATTCCCATTTGTCAGGAATCCTTTGAATAAGCATAATGGCCTGGAGGGCCTCCATGATCGTAAGCTGTTGAGCTTCAAGGGCGCGGATGTGGTTTTTCCATGCAGCAATCTCCTGAGTGGGATCTACTTCGCCTGAGAAGGCAAACCCTTGGATCGCATCGACAGATGCGATCACTTCCGGAATTCCAGCAGTGCCAAGGCGTGTCTGAAGGTCGGTCCAGAGCGCTGCAGCCGTGGTGTGGCTGTGTCTGCGGAGGTCGCGAGACAGCTTATTCATAAGGATCGCGAGTGAAGTGCGATTTGCAGTGTGCCAGTCCATAATGTCCTGGCTCTCTTCTGGTGTTGCGGCCTGAGGGTTGGCCGCAACGGGCAAGGTGTAGGTGCCGCGCATTACTGCGCCCAGAGTGGTCATGCCTCAACGAAGGGGCATGGTGTATTGGTCCATGACCATTCCCACTTCGTACTGCCATTCATCGTAGTCAACAGCGCCTTGGAGGATGGGCAAGGTTGCAACGAGTTGTTGTGCCATTTTGAGTATCTGGGAAAGGTCGTGTAAGCTTCTGAAGACAGCAAGTGAACGTGTCAACGAGCTATGGTCGCCATAGAGTCATACGTGGGCTGCACAATGTCAGGATAACGGAGTTGGCCATGGAACATGGTTCACTCTGCCTAACAAGGTCATACGGACTGCCCTCGTCAAGCGGATTAACTTGTGCTGATGTGCT
>QFDT01002443.1:0-20173 GCA_003315915.1 Macrolepiota dolichaula | reverse complement strand
TAGCCTCGTAACGTCCAGTACGGGATTAACGTGCACTGCTGGACAAGAGCTCTGGCGAAATCCTAACATTGAAGTTACATTTCAATTAAACAACCTTGTCTGTCATCATCTAGCAACCACCCCATTAGTGAGCCCCCACTCACTAGCTACCAAAACCACTAGTGAGACATCTCGCTAGCTACTACCAACCTCCAACCCTATCTACCTATTTGATTATTTCCCCTTCAAAACTTGTTTGCGAGCACTAGCAGTTAGTAGTGGTGAACTTAGTGACCCATTGCAACTTATAGTGATTTTGTATTAATTTCACTTCTACTACCTAACTAGCACATTAGTACCACAAAGGAACCAATGTCAGTTGAATGTTGGAGAATGAGAACAAGAAGTTGGCAGGTATGGGTGTTGGGGCAGCATCAGGTTGAGGCAGCATTGGTCAGATTGGGTTGTGACACCTTTACCAGAAAAGTGTATAGTATCAAGGAGGAATACTATTAGCTTTGGATGAACATACCCTTAGCTACAGGTCTATCTAACAAGTGGAGCCTTGCTAGCACGTTCAAGTGTTTTGCTACAACTATCTATAGCGCCCCGGATCAGTAGGTCAATGGATCACTAAGACAAATGGGCCCTGAGGTCTAGTGGTGCAACCCTATTCACCCAAAACAGTTAGTGATGTCAGTCCATCTAGAATAAGACAACTCTTTAAGATCAGTTCGCAATATAGCACTCTAGCTACAGCTCAAGCCTAGTGATTAGTCAGCGCACAGCCGCACTAGTTAACCCCCCAGAATTGAACCAAGACATGTGTTGGAAGGACTGGCTAGTGAAGGAGATACCTTGCGAGTATTCAAGCTGGTGAGGCACCACAAAGCTGCTCCAGGTACCAATAGCAAGGAGCCAGCTAGCTACCAATTGCTCAATAACTAAGTGGCCACTTGTTGGGAATAAAGATAACAGCTAGATATGCATGACAGCCTGACTGTCACAGATTTGGCAGAATACATTGTTTACGTTATATCTCGCCGAATACTGGGCCGTTTGCCTCGTACTTAGTACCGTTGGAAAGCCCTCGTCCGTCGCATTCTGACGATACCCGGGACGTCGCGGGGCGTGCATCCGTTCAGGAGCTACGCACCGATCATTATTATCTGTATCATGTGTTGATTATCTGTGCCATCTGTAGTTTATCACTCCTCATCGTTCTAGAGGGTTCTGGAACGATCAGTAAGATAAGATCTTTATCTATGTTGTCATATGGTGTCATTGTTAACAATCAGTAAGGGTTTTATGCCATTGGCTAGGAGATATTAGTTTCTCCATGTAATTAGTAAGGACTAGAGTTCCTGGGGTCATCTGGTAGTGTCCCAGGTCCTAGCCCTCTGTGTATATAAACTAGCTGTCTGGCGTCTGTAGGACCCAGACTTAACAACTTGTCTACAGCTCAGCCTGTCATATCCTACCTTCTATCTGATCTCTTGATCCCATCTCATCTTTCACCTGCTTATCTAAGACTGCTGTTCCCCTGTCTTTATCTTGAGCTTAGGTAAGCATCAGGATTTGTGATACTGACATCATATGCTACCAACCCTAGCTACCAACAGATGTAGCTAGGTACCATAGCTTGCGAGAGCACTGTCCATACAGACACACATCAGGGATAACTAGATAGAGTTCCAATTGGTCTAGCAAACCCTTAACCCAGGTTATAGGGTAGCTAGCAGAGTCCCAACAGTCCAATAATCCAATATTTTATTATTCCTTTATTTGTAATCTAGTTAGCCTCACAATGTATAAATACCTCTTGCTAGTGAGCATGTTGAAAAAGCAATTTTGCCAGCTTGTCTAGTGATAGATCATATATAAGTGATTTATTAAGTGACCAGTCTAGTGTGAATAAGGATTAGCTTTGGTCAATAGAGACCTCAGACTAAGAAAGTGAATTGAGTTAGTGAGAATTCCTATAGATTGGATCTAGCAAGTTGATTGACAAACAATCACTAGAGCTCTTATTGCAGCTTGTATCAAGAAGGTGCAAGTCAGTACGTTCACTAGATTGGGAGGGTAAACCACAGTGCAGCTAGCTACTGGCCTGTTAACTATCCTCACAACTTCTTTATCTTGGTATCTATAGTGACATAGCCGTCATTTAGGATTCCCTGCTATCTTCCAATAAACAACCTTTGTCTGTTGTCATCTAGCAACCACCCCATTAGTGAGTGCCTACTCGCAAGCTAGTCAAAACCCCATTAGTGAGACTATCTTGCTAGCTACCAACCCTTTCAACCCCTCTCTCTTTATCTGATTATCTCCCCTTCGCTACTTGTTTGTGAGCACACTATTAGTTAGTATTGGTGATCCTAGTGACCCAGTGCAACATTAGTGATTTATATATTAATTTCACTTATACTACCTACAGTGGCGTCCAAATATATCACACATTCACATGATCCCGTGATCTCAGCCCCCTGTATGGACAAAATCATATCCATTTTGTGCAAGAATTACATGAGTAGATAGCTATGCAAGTATATAAAACATATAATGTAACAATTTCTTGTGAAATTAACAAGTGGAAATGAGATGCCAGGTGCAAACAGAAATGTGACATGCATTTCTTTTGAGCACAGCATATATAATGATAAGATAAGTAGCTCATGAATGAAAAATGAATGAACTCACCAGAAATTGAGTCAATACTGAGTGTTTCCACCCTTGGCATTAATGACAGCTTGCACCCGACAGGGCATGCTCTCAAAAAGGTGGTCCAATGAGTCCTGGGAAATATTCTTCCACTCCTCCTGCAAAATCTCCCACAGCTCCTCCCAATTTTGAGGTAGGACCTCACAAGCATGTACAAGACAATCCAATTGATCCCATACATGTTCAATGATGTTGAGATCAGGACTGGATGGTGGCCAGTCCAATTTACAGACATGTTTTTTGGTGAAAAATGCGGTGGCAACCTTGCTACAATGCTTGGGATCATTGTCCTGCTGAAAAATTGGGGCACTAGGACCAAAAACCCTCATCCTATAGTCCTTTAAAGTTCCAAGATAGGACTCCTGTAAGATTTCAACATAATTGGGCCCACACATGATGCCCTCAACCATATGAATTCTTCCTACCCCTGATGCTGTGATGCATCCCCACACCATTACATTTCCCACACCATGTTTGATGTTTTTCTTCGTAAATTGAGGATCTAAGGCCTGCCCAGGCTTTATCCAGGCATATTGATGGCCATTAGATTTGAACAGAAGGAATTTTGACTCATCTGAGAAAATGACCTTCTTCCAATCATCAACAGTCCACCCCTTGTGCTGAAGTGCCCATGTAAGTCTCTTCTTCTGATTGACTGGAGATATATAGGGCCTGGATCTCCAAACATGACAAATCAGTCCATGCTCCTTTAAGGTACATGCAATAGTCTGACAAGACACATCTGGAAAGGCTGTTTGTGCCAATTTAGTTGCATTGGAGACCTCACCTTGAGCAAGCATACGTGCTCCTACTCAAATATTGTGGTCATTTAGCTTTCAAGGGTGTCCTGCCTTGGGTCTAACAAAGTAAGGACCCAAAGATCCATTGAATCTCTCAAGTACACAAGCCACAGTAGTACAATGAATGCTGTTTCTAGCAGCAATATTTTTGTGAGTGAATCCAAGGGAGCGGAGCTCAACAATTTGAGACACCTTTGAGGGTGAGGTGTAGACCATAATGTAGAGAAGTGAAATAGACCAAGAGATGAGATATCCCCTTCTCCCTGCCTGATTTATAAACCTCACAGCATGAAGCAGACCACATGCTCAAAAGAAATGCACGTCTCATGCTGCATTCATACATAATTTATATATTTTTGGCTCAATGTAAACTTATATATCACACATAATATGATTACGCACATCCATTGTTATGGTCTTGACAACAAACCCCTTACACTGGCTATACAAGTGGCACCTTGAACTACTTGACATTCCAGACTATGAAGAAGTACCGGGCCGATCTACCTCTCCACATGGAACCCCTCCACCCCCTCAGTACGAGTCCCAGTACCTCAACCACCACCTTTACCAGGTATGGGATAATTCACCATTCATCCATATCTATCGGCACGGACTCTATGAGACTATGATTGCTCAGCCTGCACTCACCAGAGCCAACAACTACGGATAGAGGCAGATTGTTGGAGATATGTCCTTCACTCACCTGTACCTGATGGGCCGACCCTACAACCTCTGCTGGACCAACTCCCCTGTCAATCTCAGTATTAGCCACTTTTCCACATTGTCATTGCCTTTGGATCAAGAAAACTCCAATAGTACGGATTCTGTTGATCTGTCGTCTTCCATTTCACAACAAGCTTCCATTCCCGGAATGCCATCTCATTCCAATGTCCCTTCCAATCCCGTCAGCAGTGTTTCATCTTAGTTAGCAATAGACGAAATAATAAAGACAGAAGTATCCCAAATTGTATAAATAATGGACTATTCTGTAGTTAAAGCTTCAGCTTCAACCTCTTGTTTACTTCCCTCCTTTCTATGCTTGTCCTCTCTCTCTCTATCTCAAATACAACTCTATTGTTGCATTCTCCCAAGTGGACTTAGCATTCTTCTGTCTGTCAACAGCACAAGATATCAGTCTCTGTTCAGTACTCCAGGACAACCAAGTGTTGTCAGCCAAAGGTGATCATTGAAGTGATCCTTCAGTGTTGACTAGCCTAGCAGCCATCCTTGTGGTGCCCTCTAGGTAAACCATAACATCCATGGGGACCCAACATAACTGCTTTTTTTACCTCAAACATCAATCTACTGATATGATGAAGATGAGATCACAGGATCACATGAATGTGCAATACATTTGGATGCCACTGTAACTAGCACATTAACACACATCTGATGACGATCCGCAAGCTGTACGCTGACACCTCTCAGAGGCTAGTGAAGCTTGTGATAATACACTTTCCTCTTTTCACTCTCTTCTTCTTTCCACGGACAGCTCCTGTCCAGTTTATCCAAATAGTGGTATGTACAATAAAGGCTTCAACCCTTATGCTCTTTCTGCTACTTCAGCTTTTCTTCTTTTTGACTCTTCTCTCTCTTCTCCTTTAAAATCCTCTGTTGTTTTGTGTGGCAATGTGCTGTCTTCGGACACTGAATTGTATACACTCAGAATTGGTTTCTTTTTAGCTCTTTCTTTTTCTTCTAATATTGCATGCTCTTCTCACTGTAGTATTACCCATATCTCTGTTTTTACTGACACCCTTTCCTGTGCTAAACATCTGTTTGATTACAGTGCTTATAGTGCACATCAAGATGCCCTTGCCCTTGCTGAACCCTTCCATCAGTGGCTCTCCTTATCTCCTTCTCACCACCTCACATTCTGGGACATCCCGTCATCCAGCAAGTGGTTAATCCATCACTCTGCTCATAAACTAGCAAAATCTCTTCAAGTCCCATGCATACCTAGCATGGCCTGTCACTCACTTGGATTTATTCACAAAGCTTGGACCAACTGCTTCATCTGGCTGTGGCAACACTGCCACACCAGCAACAACACCAAATACCAAGGCAATAACTTCCTTAACTTACAAGATGCAAGCAACAATCCTGTTCTTCCCACATACACACATGGCAGCTTGTGACTCACTTGAGACATGACGCCATTGCTAGCAGCGTGCCTCACATGCTGCATTTCCAATCACGTGCCTATTGGAACCTACCAACAGTGCTTCTTCCCAGACACCCCGGTCTTGTGTCCATGCAGTCACCTGCTGGAATCATGTGATCACATTATCCAAGACTGCCCGCAGTACAAGCGGCTGTGGTCAAATGGGCACTACAACAACTTAGTGTGGCTCATAAATTTCCTGGATGAAAATCTGCTCACATTCACATTTCCCCCAGACGGAAATAATCCCCAATGGACAGAAGTCATTCGCAACCAAGCCCTGAGGAGTAGGGAATGGCAGCAATATTTTGTCAAAGATGTGCACTAGAAAGCATTGGACATTGACTTACGGTTAGTATTTCTCTAATCCTCTTTATTCTATGGTGGATGTTATAAGGGAATAGCAAACCCTTCTTCTGCCCCTTCCCCATTCCTGGATCCACTTCTTCTTCTCTGTTGTTTCTGTTCATTAGCTTTTGCTTTGTTATTGCAACTGCTACCACTTTTACCATTCAATTTCTGTACCTACTCAAAAGTCTGTACACGTCGCTTCATCTCATCTCGCTCTGCTTGATTTGACTTGCTCCTTATTGTAGTTTGTCATTTATCTTGGGTTTGGACTCTGTTTCTTTGTTTCAGTACTTGGGACTGCTATTGTGTGCCTGTTTGTATGTAGCCAGTCTATCATGCAAAAAACTTGGATAAAAAAAAAAAATCCCTGACACTTTCACTCAGGTAACATTATCTTTAGTGCATTCATAATAAGGCAACTTGGTTATAAACCAATCAGACAAGACACAAGAGGAGACATAGCTCCAACAAAAAATGTTGACTGAAATAGAAACAAAAAGAGGATGATAGGAGAAGGTCAAAGACAATGACAAGAGGGTAGACATGTTAATAGCAGAGAAGGAACAACCATAACACTCTGTTTGGTTTTGTGATAATCTTTGATGTTTTTTTAGATTTTCCTCTAATCCTACCCTTCTTTCCAATCTCAGGATGGGAATTTCTTTGAGACAACAATGAACTTGCCCTTGTCTATCTTGTTCCTCTTGGAGCATTGACTTTTCTTTTACCTGTTAATGTGTCAGCATCATCATTAAGAAAGACTTCACTTCATGGCCCACAAATACAGGAGTGGTCATTTGTTCTGGAATACACCTGTCATTGTCTATGATGTTGTGGTATGTATATTTGCTTCTTGCCCTGACTGTCCCCACATGCTCATTAAAATAAATTCATGACAGAGCATCAGTCATAATATTGTTGGATTTCAGCACATAAATAACTTCAAAGTTGAATTGACCCAGCTTCTCAAGCCAATGAGCCTGGTGGCCAGATAGGTTTTTCTGCCTTAAAAGGTTGACCAGGCCTTTATGGTCTGTAAACCAGTGGAAGTGGCAACCTTGTAGTATGTCCCTATGCCTCATTATGGTTTTAATGCCTGCTAATATCTTGATCTCATGGACCAGATACTTTTGTTGTGCCAGATTTAGTTTGGCAGAATAGAAGACAGCCACTTGAGCTGTCTTCCAATCCTCTCCCTGACTCACCAACCCATCAATTCTAGTCATACAACCATCATTAATAACATTGATCAGCAGGACTCCATTTTGATACACCAGTGGTTTATGGTGGTGATCCTTGTTGCGCAACACTAAGGATTTTATGTTCTCAAATGCATACTTGTGAGTATATTTCCACCTGAAGGAAACACAGTCACTGGTTAACTCACTCAGCATGCCCATAGAAATGCAAATTTGTTGAATATTGTTAGCTAGGTAACCAGCCAAACCCAAACATTCACACAGCAAATTCCTATTTGTTAGAAACTTCTACCAAACCAAAGTGTTGATTTTGTCAGGATCCATACAAATGCTCTCATCACAGATTATTCATCCAAGAATCTTGAGTTCTTTCTCCAAGAAGTGTAACTTCTTTTCACTAACATAAAATTGCTCAGTTTCTAATGTGTCAATAACCAGCCAAATGTATGTAACATGATGCTCTAGTGTATCAGAAAATAATGGTATCATCTAGATATACCTCCAAGAAGTCCCCAATCCAGGGTGTGAATATACATGTCATCACCATCTGGAATGTAGCAGGTGCATTGCAATTGCTCTGTTGCATAACATGGCTGAGCATGGTCCCACTAGGTGTGGCCATTACAGTGTGATGCACATGCTCTGGGTTGACTCAAATCTGCTCATAAGCATCCATCAGGTCAATTGTTGAGCAGAATTTTGCCAAAGCAATGTGCCACAAGATTGAATCAATATCCAGCAGTGGACATGTCAATTTTTTTGTGTTAGCATTATACTCTTGGAGGTCCATCACTATTCTTAAATGGATAGGTGCTTTTCCTAGGCTTAGGAATCAATAACATAGAGACAGCATTAGATGCTGGTTATAACTCCCAACATCCACTAGATAAGTAAATATTTTTCTTTTGCACCCATTGACCCAATAATGGTTCAGGGCATTTGGACAGTTGCCAGTTATACTTGCATGTAGGATTAATCAAAGGGATGTCATGATTGATATCTCTTAATGGTGGTAAAGGTGCTCTCAACATGTCCTTACACACTTTCTGGACATATAAGGATAAATCAGTGTGAGTTTGACTTAACTGATCCTCTATCATGTCCATAGCACAAGAAGATATCTGGATTACCTGTGTTCCCTCAATAGGTAAAGACTCCATACTTCCAATGATAATAGCAGGGGGCACCAAACATAAGCTAACTTTATGTTGGTACAGGAAAGGTGTTCCCAATATAATGTTGTAGTTCATCAAATTGATAATATCCATTTGATGTTCCTCTTCTATTTCACTGTAGGACAAAGCCACCTTAGTCACATAGTTAATGTTATGGTCTTGACTATGGACCTGCTACACTGTTGACAAAGCAGCATTAGCGCTAGGTCATGCTCTCGTCACATGTCACATCACGTGACAGATAAGTGCTGTCACAGGCACTTGGACTGGATCATTTGCTCTTGCCATATTTTGACAATAGAAGCATTGATCACACAAGGCTGTATGGAATGAATACTGGCATGCTTCCATTATGCAGCTATTATTAGATCCAATAGAATAGCTGACAGCTCTCCAGTCCACAACTGTCAATGTAGATGTCAGCATAGTATACAATATGTAGATACCCTGGACCCTCTATGGTATATAAGGGCCTTAGATTAGTCCAATTATGACAACTTTTACTGCTCCTCTTACTCGCTCTCACTGTTATGGTCTCAACAACAAACCCCTTACACTGGCTCTACAAGTGGCACCTTAAGTTACTTGATATTCCAGACTACAAAGAAGTACCAGGCCAATTTACCTCTTCACATGGAACACCCCTGCCCCCTTGGTATGAGTCCCAGTACCTTAACAGCTACCTTTGCCAAGTATGGGATAATTTACCCTTCATCCACATCTATCAGCACAGACTCTATGAGACTACTATTGCTCAGCCTGCAATCACCGGATCCGACAACTACAGATGGCAACAGATTGTCAGAGATATCTCCTTCACCCACCCATACCTGATGGGCCGACCCTACAACCTCCGCTGGATTGACTCCCCTGTTGATCTTTGTATCAGCCACTTCTCCACATTGTCATTGCCTTCAGATCAAGAGAACTCCAATAGTACAGATTCCATAGATCTGTTGTCTTCCATTTTACAACAGGCTTCCATTCCCAGAACACTATCCCGTTCCAACGTCTCTTCCAATCCTGTTAGCAGTGTTTCATCTTAATTAGCAATGGACAAAATAGTAAAGTAAAAAGTACTCTGAAATGTATAAATACCAGACTATTCTGTAGTTGAAGCTTCAGCTTCAACCTTTCATTTACCACTTCATGTTATGGTTCAGTGGGCTTCTAGACCTAAGTTAGGAGGTGCCTAGCTAATTAAAGACCAAGATCCTTAACCAGCCTGCTAATAGGTGAATTGGCGAAGTTACGATACCAAAGTATAGTAAGCAACTGATAATGTTGAATCATCATGGTTATGAGTCCTTAACTTCAGGGGATTAGAAGTTAAGATTGACCAATCTTGAATTAGACAGGTAACAGTTAAGTTACAACAGAAGAGAATCAAAAACTTGGAGTTTCTGATCCTGTAATCTATGCCTATTTATGCAAGTCCAAAGATTGTTTGTGTACTACTGTATATACAAGTCATAAGTGTCTGTCCAAGTCACCGATTGAGGAAGAGAAACTACTAGTACACTGCAGAGTGTTCAATGAGTCAGTCTGTATCTAGATCATAGTCCATGATTTACTATAATGTTCTATCTACTCTAAGTCATTGTTACTTGAGATAGTAGAATGTTCAGATGAGGTGGAGAAGCCCGTGGAGGACTCCTGAGGTGTAGGCACTGTGGATGAAGACAAGGAGGCCAAGAAGGACGAGGATAAGGATGAGAGATCATAGGAAACAATCTCCGAGGACATCTCCTGGTAATAGGAGGCAATAGCAAGGAGTGGGACATCTTCTGAGGAGTCAGAAGAAGCATCAGACAAGTTGTCAAACAGCCAAGGCTGCAACGGGTAGTGGTGCCTGTATTCTCCTGACTCAATGAGCGCAGCAAGAACTGTTACAATTGTCTCCTCTATCTTGTAACAGTATGTCATTTCTCTTTGTCATCTTGGACTTGTCCTAGTCTTCCGCTTTCCTTGTCCATTCTTGTCACCATCATTTCCAAGAGCTGTGTCTCTTCCTCTATTTGTCTGATTGGTCAAAGACCAAATTTCCTATTATACATGCACTAAAGATAGCAACACCTCGGTGAAAGGGTCGGGGATTGGATCTTGATGTGCGGACTCTATTTACAATGTATTTGTATATTGATTAGTTTGGACAAATGACAATACAGCCTCATATACTGAAGCGTGTGTACTGTGTACCCTAGCTTTAGTATTGTTGTTAACCAGCATGTTCTTATTGATATCGTTCAATGTTGCAAATCTGTTCCCTCGATTGTCTTCACTGACGATTAGACTTACCATATAACACCTGCCTGGAAGCTCTGCGCATTGCTCAAGTTCAGGAGACAACCCCTCCGTTGTTACATCAAGAAGACCTTTGTCTTGCTTGACTCCACTTGGCGCTTACCTCATTCTCTAGTCTGAGACTACGGATTGACTGGTAGTACTGCTGAGGCGACTTCTCAGCAGCCCATCTTCTGGCATGGCTTTGGACTAGGTCCGAGCATAACTGTTAAGTACGAGAACAGACTAAGTCAGACCGTCGGCCGATCGGGTCGGTCGAGCGTCGGTGGAGTCAGACCTTGGCTTCAGCTTATGTGCTGCGCCGTCCCTGCTGTCGTGGCCCGGATTTCGGACAGACAAAGAATAAGGAGTGCGCCGGAGCAACTTAAGACGGGACAGAGTTACGAGGGGAGACTAAGTTGATATTCAGACTAAGGAAATACATGACAGAGTACGAGTCCTTATATACTCGAGGAGAACGGAGAAACGGAATAATAAGGACGAATGGGAGAAAAGGAATAACGTGGACACGAGGGCACGCGACGTGGAGCAAGTACAGGAGCTAGGAACGCGTACATGATAGGACGAGCAAGTATCCAACGGAAAATAACAGAATGAAGGGATATGAAATAGACGGAGAAACTACAGACAGAGTGAGACATAACAGGAACAGGACATGTCGGCCGACAGTCGGAGATTCGCCCCACGATGCATTGGTCACCAAGCAACCGTGGGTTAGCAGCCAGTTGCCCCAAGGCAACTGGTACCACGAAGGAACCAATGTCGGTCGAATGTCGGAGAACGAGAACAGGAAGTCGGCGGGTATGGGCGTCGGGGCAGCGTTGGTCGGAATCGGGTTGTGACAATAACAAGAACTCTAGGAAGTTCCTGCTTGTCGTGAAACATGTAGGGATGTTGCCATGTTGTGCAATTAGCCATGACCAGATAGGGGCGCCATCCATTCTCAATGGCTGCCATCCAGCACATTGGGTACGTGCTAAGGACTTCACCATCTCTGATTATATGGCGGTAAGGAGCTGCATGCATAGCTTGTTGTAGAACTGCATTAAGCTCATTGCAATTGTAGATAGGGGGAAGAGGTGTGAGCCTATAGTCGGAGGTATGCCCAGAGATAACTCTGAGAAGGTTCTGTTCCTCAGAGACTAAGATGTGAGTCCCTGGGTCCATAACACTTCATTTATCTCCTCCTTTCTACTCTTGTCCTATCTTTCTCTTGAATACAACTCTATTGTTGCATTCTCTCAAGTGAACTTAGCGTTCTCCTGTCTGTCAACAGCAGGAGATATCAGTCTCTGTTCAGTACTCAAGGACTGTTAACAGCAGAACAAATAGTGTAGCGGGTACTGTGAGGGTTAATGCATGCACTTACAGAGTGAACTTGGAATAAAGTTTTGAGGGGCTTGAGTAGAGCGGTTTGTATATGCACAATATAGAAGAATGGAGAGAAAGTTAATCTTATGCATACTGGATGAGGTCCTTATATACCATAGAATGTAGTCCAATGACTAAGCATCTATCCTAAGTAAACTACTGCACTGCTCAGCACGCAGACAAGGTGTGAGAGCAATGTGTTCCTATTCTATTGTAATAAATATAAAAGGAAGCATAATTGATGTCCATGTGATGATTGCATAGCATTATGTTGATTAAATCATTGATCCATAGATCTAGATCACTAATCATGTGATGAAGAGCATGACTACGCATTACCATGTCAACACTCCCCTTGCTTAAAGCCACATGAGTGGAGATGCTCTGTATGCTGAGCATAATAGGTATTTATACCGCACTCCTCAGTGCAACTTGGGTGAGACAAACTCAAGCCCATAGAAATTGTCACAGAAGTAAATGAACTTAACTGTGCCAAGATTTTTGGTAAGGAGATTAGCAGGATTTTTGGTTCCCTTGATTTGTGCAGTTTCAATCATCCTATTCTCAACCACTTCTCTTATGTAGTGATAGTGTATGTCAATATGCTTCAACCACTTCTCTACTGCTTCATTTTGCAATAAGAATAGCAATCCCATATTGTTGCCACACAAAGGAAGGGGTGGGAAGCTGAAATTAAGCTCACCTAATAATTGCTTAATCCAGACTAATTGGCGGCTCACATCTGAGAGCGCCATATACTCAGCTTCTGTAGAAGACAAAGTGACAGTCTTTTGCATCCTAGAAACCCATGTCACTGCGGATTGCACAAATGATATGAAGTATCTGGACTGAGACCATTTTGTGTTGGGATTAGCTCCCCAGTCACTGTCACTGAAGGCAATTATACCCTCACCCCCTTTACCATTCATTGTGATATGATAAAAGTGTGTTGTGCTGAGATAGTGCATTATATAATATGCATGGTCAAGATGTTCTTGACTGGGGTTGTGAGCATGTCTAGATAACTGGGCTGCAGCATGTGCAATATCTGGTCACATGCCAATCATCAAGTATATCAAGGAATCAATCACCTGTTGGAAGCGGGTTCAGAGCATTGAAACGGGCTCACTGGGATTTGCAACAGCTTGATAGCCTTCCAGGAGAGGTGTTTTTGTGGGTTTCACATCAATTGTGTTAAACCTCTTTAAGACCTTATCAAGGTAATCCCATTGATCTAGGAAGATCATGCAATTCTTTTGATCCTAATGGATTGTCATGCCAAGGAACTCTCTTCCTGAGGTTTCCCTACAATCCCATTGCTTCATGAACTCTCCTTTCTTCTTTTTCAGAAGGACAGAGTCATTTCCCATAAAAAGCACATTGTCTACATAGACTATGGCAATAACAAGCTTGCCTGTCTTTGGATCAACATAAATATATACACCGGCATCAGATTTACATTGCTTAAATCCTAGTGTTATTATTGATGCGGATACTTCACACCACCAGGATAAGCCAGCTTGCTTAAGGCTGTATAATGCTTGACACAACCTCCATACTTTGTTCTCTTTGCCAGGAATGATGTGTCCTTCTGGCTGCTCCATAAATATCTCTTTGTTGAGGTGTCCATATAGATAGGCAGTCTTCACATCTAGACCTTCTATATCCCAATCTTCTAGAGCTGCTAACACAAGTAGTATACACATGGACTCATATTGGACAACTGGTGAGAATAGTTTGTTGAAATCAACACCCTCAATTTGTGAGAATCCTTTTGCCACTAGCCTAGCCCTGTACATCCCTTCTTGACCTTGAATCACTACCTTCCCTTTTGGGACATTGGTGTGGACATTGTTGAGAATATATGCTATGCCTCAAAAATCCTGTTCTAAGTATATGCCCACCACTACTGAGGGCCCCAAGCTCTCACAATGCACTGAAAACTTCCTCACCACAATTAACCAAGATGATTGTGTCAAGGGAATCATTTGCACTGGTCCTTTTTATGTGCTACCTGAGGCTGTACACTCCGTTGTCCAATGCGAGCTTGCAACCATGAATATTACAAATATCGTGAGTGAAACACCCACTCATGTCGCCAGCCCCGTCCCACTCCAGTGGGACACCACTTCTAAACCACGTCGTGGAGATTACTCCAACGTCCTCAATTATATGGAGGCCTACGCACGCTGGAAGAACCTCTCTCTTGGAGTGCTTCCAATGACCCCCTCAGCTACCACTAACCCCATGCCGACTACTCCCACCGCTTCAATTGTCCTGGAAGATTCCAGAAAGTCAACTCCTTCACCCTCTTCTTTGACTTCAACAGCTAAGCCCTCCAAGGAGGCACCCAAGGAGCAGGAAGACAAGTCTGACCGTGATGACACACTCAACAACTATGCTCACTTTATGCATGAGTCTAGCGACTGCTTTGAAATTCTCAAGGCATTGCTCTTAGGGGCTTCTACCACTGAACTCATTAAATTCCAAGAGGCCATCAAACCATGGGCCGACCTCATCACTCACTACCCCAATGTCACCCCGTCCCCTTCCTCCCCACCTGCTGCACCTCTACCTTATACAGAGGATGTGGCTATGCTTCCCCCGCCTCGCTCTTTCAGCAAGGCATCAACCCAAACCTCACCCCCTCTACGCCCCAAGGTGCGTGTCGAGGAACCCATTACTGGCACGCCTTGTGTCAGAAAATCCTACACAAATGCTGCGGCCCAACCCACCAGTCCACCTTGCCCCTCCAACGTGTCTACACCACCACCCCCTCATGTCAACACTGCTCCAGCCCAGGAGCCTGTCTCAGGTAGGTGCTCTGCAAAGCGCCCATACTATGCTACGCGCGGCCCTACTCACCACCAATTCTACATTGTGACCAACAGCCGGGCCCTATCCCTGACTTCCTTCTCCTTTCCACAGCTTGTACACATGTGCAATGCTGCTCTCACATGTGCCAAGTCCACCTTGAAAGTGGATTTGGCATGCTTCTCATTGTTCAATGTCACTTGCACCACCTCCGCCATCCCTACCAATGCTGACCTTGACACAGTTATGTCGGCTTTAAGCGCTAAACTCTCTACCGCTTTCCCTCCCAGCGTTGAAGTCCTTTATTAAGGTCATTGACATCCCTTTCCACAAGGCTGGCCACGGCATTCCCCTTTCCATTGACAAGTTGCGAGCTGAGCTCCACTTGTCTATTATTAACCTCTCACACATGTTGCACATGTGATTTGTATGAAACACCCCAAAATCCAATACAGGTACGCTATGGATTGACCTGATTGACACTCAACGAGGCACCCACACCTCCTCTTACATTAACCGCCAGCTCCTCCTCAACAGGGCCGACTGCCCTATTTGTGGTGCCAAGGCCCACACCAGTACCCCCCAGTGTCAACAATGCTGGAAATGGGGCCACCCTTCCTCCGCTTGTTGTTGCCCAATGCCAACTTGCCCCACGTGTCAGGGTCCACACAAGAAGGACTCACACTGCTCCATGGCTGGATATTGCAAGGGTAATCCTGCTGCCCACCCACCTATCCCCCCGACTCCTGCTGGCGTGGCTTGTCCCCATGTCTCCTCATGCCTTAACTGTGGCGCTAAACACACTGCGGATGACAAACGGTGCCAAAAAGGCTTCTGCCCTGTCTCAATCTTGGTCTGGCAACCCTGGACAATCCACACCTTCTGTGCCCTGCATGCCTCGCCACACGCGTCCTGTCCCTAACCCCCCTGTCCCCATCCCTGAGGAGAGAGAAGATGACGATTCGCTGAGCAGAGTGTTTGGCAATGACAATGACAATGCCCTGAGCTACGCAGGGTAAATTTTTCATTCTTTTTGAGGAGGCTCTTCCAGTGCATTACCTTATGGCACCGGTTGTTTTTCTTTTTCTATATTGTTTTGTTTCTGTTTTGTTTGTGGCTGGGATCATTCTTATTTCGTACGCCGTGTTGAGGCATGTCTACTATACTTCTTAGTCTGCACAGTAGTATAGATAGTGTTTTGGACTTTAGGCTCTGGCCACCCTTGGGACTGCTATCGCGTGCCCATTTGTTGTACTTAGTATACGACAATAAACTTGGATTTCAAAAAAAAAAAAAAAAAAAGCCTAGCCCTGTATCTGCCATCAGACTTGGCGGTGTAAACCCAGCAATTCTTAATTGCTCTCCTTCCCTTTGGGAGATCAACTAGTTTGTATACTTGTCAATCCTTGAGCACTTTCATTTCATCTGTTTTGGCACTATCCCATTTAGCACGTTCTTCAGCAGTTAATTTCACTAAATCCTGATGCTGCTTTGGAATATTTTTAGAAACCTCAGCGGAATTTGCCTGTGCAATTAAATAGTCAATAAATTTTACTCCCCCTTCTTTTGCAAGTTAAGCTACCAGATCTTCTTCCATTTGATCTGCTGGTTTATCAGTCTGCCACGTGTCAAATATGGGATTTCCCGTGGTTTTGTGCTCATTAAAGTTATGGCGCATTTGACGCAGACGTGCACCTGCCTTGTGTTTGGGCATATTTTGTGCAGGAGGTCAATTATCACACCAGTAGCGCACAACCAGACAGCTCTTTCTTGCAGAGGAACCCACTCTCCACAATTATATCTGTGAAGAGTCTCAACTGGATGTGTCCTATCCCCATACACATTGTCTGGACAAAGCAGGATACACTTTGGGTGTTATGGTTCAGTGGGCTCCTAGACCTAAGTTAGGAGGCACCTAGCTAATTAAGGACCGAGATCCTTAACCAGCCTGCTAATAGGTGAATTGGCAAAGTGACGATACCAAAGTATAGCCAGCAACCGATAGCGTTGAAACATCGCAGCTATGGGTCCGTTAACTTCAGAGGGTTAGAAGTTAAGGTCGACCAATCTTGGATTAGATGGGTAACAGTTAAGTTACAACAGAAGAGAATCAAAAACTTGGAGTTTTTGATCCTGTAATCTACGCCTATTTATGCAAGTCCAAGGTCGTTGTGTACTACTGTATCTACAAGTCATAAATGTCTGTCCGAGTCATCGATCGATCGAGAGAAACTACTAGTACACTACAGAGCATCCAATGAGTCAGTCTGTATCTAAGATCGTAGTCCATAATCTACTATAACGTTCTATCTACTCCGAGTCATCATTCTCTGAGACAGTAGAATGTTCAGACGAGGTGGGGAAGCCCGTGGAGGACTCCTGAGGCGTAGGCGCTGTGGACAAGGACGAGGTAGCCGAGGAGGACGAGGATGAGGACGAGAGATCATATGGGATGATCTCCGAGGACATCTCCTGATAATAGGAGGCAATAGCACGGAGTGGTACATCTTCTGAGGAGTCAGAAGAAGCATCAGACACGTTGTCGAACAGCCAAGGCTGCAACGGATAGTGATGCCCGTATTCTCCTGACTTGATGAGCGCAGCAAGAACTCTAGGAAGTTCTTGCTCGTCATAGAACATGTAGGGATGCCACCAGGTTGTACAATTATCCGTAACCGGATAGGGGCACCATCCATTCTCAATGGCTGCCATCCAGCACATTGGATATGTGCTAAGGACTTCACCATCTCCGATTATGTGGTGGTAGGGAGCCGCATGCATAGCTCGTTGTAGAACTGCATTAAGCTCATCGCAATCATAGACAGGAGGGAGAGGCGTGAGCCTGTAATCGGAGGTGTGCCCAGAGATAACTCTGAGAAGGTTCTGGCCCTCAGGAACTAGGACATGAGTCCCTGGGTCCATAACATTGGGCACATGGATCTGGGCACAGGCTCCAGTAAAGGAGTTCTTCCTTGTGTGAAAAGTCTTCTCCCCTGTTCAGTTGCACCATGATTGGTGGGCTCATCATAATCATAGGGTCACACTGGAGAAGTGGGCTGATTAAATGGGCCAGCCTTGCATTGCAAGGTCAAATTGGGAGCAGGGGTGAAGGGACATGGACTTGAGCTTTCTTCCTTCAGTGCTGGAGAAGCACTTCTGGAAGTAGAAGGGGTATGCACAGTGACACAACGGCCACATGGCAGTTGACCCTGGGAAGGTGCAGGTGGAGCACTCAATTCTGAAGGTGGTGGAGGTGGAGCTGGAGGAGCTCCTGGACTGAAGTTTGAGGGAGGGAGTGGCAGAGCATTGCCACTGCCAGGGGCAGGGGGATTAGGTGGAGGAATTAATCCTCTCTCTATCACCTCATTACATTTTGTTTGATCTATTGGTTTATGAGGATACCAACTCTTGTTGAAAATGGCTGTGGGCAATCTAAAGATCGCATTCCCTTGATGGAGGCAGATAAATATATAATTGATGCCATCACCATTATACCCAATAAAGATCATTAGCTCTGAGTGCAGACTTTGTTTATCCTTGCGCATCTTGGGGGAAATAAATACATAAGCTCCACATCCAAATATTTTTGTTCATTGCATATCTGGCTTTATGCCAGTGTAGACTTCATATGGGGTCTTCCACTTTAGATGCCAAATGGGAGTACAGTTGTATAAGAAAGCAGCAGTTTGGACCACAAACTCCCAGTAAGAAGGAGCAAGGTTTGTGAATAAGCACATGGCCTTGGCTTTCTCTCAGAGTGTCTGATTAAAGCGCTCTGCTTGACCATTTTGTTGATGCACATGGGGTGCAGACATCATGTGTTTGATACCATTTAGCAATATGAACTCCCCTCCATTATCAGAGTGAAGATGTTGAATCCTATACCTGGCTTGTTCTGCTTTTATTATTTCCATGAACTGCTTGAAAGCAGTTAGTGTTTCTGCTTTTGAGTGTAATAGAACAATGATGGCACAGGCAGAGTACTCATCAAGGAACATGACAACTCACTTAAATTTGTTGTAGGAAGTTGTTGGGAATTCCATGAGGTCAGTGTGTACAACCTCCAGGTATTTGCACACCTTAGGCTCCTGAAGCAGAAATTGCTTCTGGTGCATTTTACCAAGGGTGCTAATGTGCTAGTTAGGTAGTAGAAGTGAAATCAATACAAAATTCACTATAAGTTGCAATGGGTCACTAAGTTCACCACTACTAACTGCTAGTGCTCACGAACGAGTTTTGAAGGGGAGGTAATCAAATAGGTAGATAGGGGTGGAGGGTGGTAGTAGCTAGTGAGATGTCTCACTAGTGGTTTTGGTAGCTAGTGAGTGGGGGCTCACTAATGGGGTGGTTGCTAGATGACGACGGACAAGGTTGTTTAATTGAAATATAACTTCAAATCCTAAATGATGGCAATGTCACTACAGATACCAAGATAAAGGATTTGTGAGGATAGTTAACAGGCCAGTAGCTAGCTGCTCTGTGGTTATACCCTCCCAATCTAGTGAACGTACCAACTTGTACTCTCTTGATACAAGATGTGATAAGAGCACTAGTGATTGTTCGTCGATCCACTCGCTATATCCAATCTATAGGAATTCTTGTTAAGCTAATCTCACTTCCTTAATCTGAGGTCTCTATTGACTGAAGCTAAATCTTAATTCACACTAGACAGGTCACTTAATAAATCACTTATATATGATCTATCACTAGATGAGCTGGCAAGATTGCTTGTCCAACACGCTTGCTAGCGAGGGGTATTTATACATCGCAAGACTAACTAGATTACAAATAAAGAAATAGTAAAATATTGGATTATTGGTTGGTTGGACCTCCACTAACTACCCTATAACCTGGGCTAAGGGTTCTCTAGACCAATTGGAAGCCTATCTAATTATCCCTGATGGGTGTCCATATGGACAGTGCTCTTACGAGCTATAGTACCTAGCTACATCTTGTTGTGAAATATGTCCTAGCAGCAACAGGGTCCTATAGAATAGGACTATGGGGAAGCACCCATAATGGTGCTATGCACAGTGGTGAGGTGATCTAACACTTACTGGATTGTATAGAAAAGATAGAGTTTGGGAGTAGAGAGTATAGCAATAGAGAGGTAGAAGAGTGTGTATTGAACTATAGAATAGAGATGAATACATAGAGTTTTTATACATATTCTAAGTAACTATTCATGGAAGTAATTAAGGATCATATAGTGGAGGAGTTCTACATATAGCATCACATAGTCAAACTACAATGTATCGACCGGCACGGTCCAGCGGGCGCATACAATGTATC
>QFDT01002440.1:0-35927 GCA_003315915.1 Macrolepiota dolichaula | reverse complement strand
TAAACAACATCAGCTATGTACGATCCCAATACTGTCATGGGCGTAGTCACTTATGTCCGTTGTGCCTGGGGTTCACAGTGCCTCGACTCAGGGATTGTTCAGGGATGGAAAGCTTTGGAGAGAATCGGACGTGTTACTCAACTGGAATACTATACAAAGACTCACGAACATCAGCGGAACCTCCTGCATCACCACTCGTTCACCGCAGCATAGGCGAATGGTAAGGGTCTCATTTGGAGATGACGCGCCGTGAAGGAGGTACCACCACAACATTGACCATCCTACGAGAGTCAGCTGCGCAAACGTACCAATTGCGATTTCCGCAGGTGTTGGGAATATTATTACTGACAATCTGGATACATATATACCTAGCAGATTGTTTATTCAATCAATATCCCAAGCCAGGTATGCTGTTCAGACTCTATACTCACATCATGAGCTGCATTATCCCATCCGGAATTCACGACCATCATGGTCACCCACCAGGTTGCCCTTGGCAGGGCTATCGGCTAGCAGAAGCGGGAAAATTCAGATGTATAACAAGTCTTACAATATTCCCAGGAACACACGAGCTCGGTGGCAGCAGCACACATTGACCGTATTCTACGTAACCTAATGATAATGCGGTCGGCACGTAGAAGGATAACGGAGGGTCGAGCAAAAAAAAATTAGCCAAAAGTTGTCCTCCGATACGTGTTACTATAAGATGAGAGTCTTCTGCACAAGAGTAGAAGACGGGGGGACAATAATCTGCCTGTTTGTTTCGTAGCTACTACGATTTATAGGTAGGGTGGTTGTCTACATAAATGTACTAATTATAACTAGTCTGACACACGATATAGAGAAAAGAAAGAGAAAAGGGGGTATACTACGTCATTCCAGGACTCGTTCGGACACACTCGTCTGCAACCCGTCTGCTCGCGGTCCAACTCCGACCCCCACATTACATAAAACACTAATTCACGAAGCGCGGAGCAAAATATGGCGTCTGATACTATGTGGTCGTTCAGTAAAATTGCATTCCATATATGCTGTGGTTACGCAGTTTTAGTGCCGACTCATTACCCCTCGCCCAAGTCCACCTTTACTATATTCATTGTCCTGATTTCACATTATACTATGGGACCATATCTCCCTGCGGCAGTCAATATACTATCACACAACAGCAGCGTTATTGGGAATGAGCACACGTACAGATTTTGACTGTCTTGTCATGACTTCCAGTGGCCAAAATATTCCCTGTGCGGCTTAGGTCGACAGAGTTGACTACGAAATTGTAAGGTAAAAGGGGGTGTCTACATAGAGATGGGGTTGCGAAACGTACCATGATCGCTATGTCCCCTAAGTATACACTCCACATCTGCAGTCTTTGCATTCCAGAAATACACATCACGACCCGGGGACCCAGAAACAACCCATTGTCCATCGTGCGAAATAGCGACAACATTACCATCAATCTAGACCAGAGAATCCAACAACAATGGCTATCAACGTTCGGAAACAAACACGAGGCAAGACGCACCTTTTGTCCTGTAAAATTCATCGCACAAGGGCTACCCCCGCCCTCCCTCTTCCCATTCTTCCTCTTCGCCATGGAACTCGATCCATCTATAAGGGCGGTAATATCCCAAAACTTTAGTGTCTCGCCCAAACCTCCACTAAGGAGCCCCTTCCCATCACGCGCGAACACAACGCTGGAAACTACGTCCGTATGCCCACACAGCCTCTGAACCAGCTGGCCAGTCTGGACATCCAAAATTCGCACAATGCTGTCTGAACTGCCAGTAGCAACATATCGACCATCAGGGCTGATGGCAACGGATATTGCACCAAGGCTGTTATTCAGTGAGTCATGGCCAGTGAGGACTTTAGAGGTTCCGTCGACCATATCCCATACCCTGGCAGACTCATTGACAGAACCAGAGACAAGAAGGCAGCCGTAAGTCGAAAAGTCGAGAGCATGGACCTCTCCTCGGTGATCGAAAACATCACATATACGTTTTTTGGCGATGTCCCAGATCTAGCTCACAAGATGTTATGGATGAGGACGTGAAACAAGGCAGTATTCAGGCAACGTACATAGATACGACCACTTTTAGCACCAGTTGTTGCAAGGAATTTGCCGTCAGGACTGAAACAGACTTTTGTGATAGACCCATAACCTTCTCCTCTAGCAGCCTTGTCCACGAGCACACTGTAATCACGACGTCAACAGAAATGTCAACAGCAATATACACTCGGCTGACATTTTGCCCGTCTCAGTATCGTAAATCCGAGTAGTCCTTCGACACCCTGTCGCGAGGTATCTTCCATCCGCAGAGAATCTGACGCACTTCACAGAACTAGATGTCACGTATCAACGGCAAACCAAATCAATTGAATACGAAAAACAAACTCCTCATGCACCAAAGTATGGGCCAAATTGACATCCAGTTGCCTCTTGACCTTGGGGTTGAAATAAACAAAGCGATTTGTACTCTCCTTCATCTCGAGAGGTATTGTATCTGTATCAAGATCATCAGGTAGACCTTGACTACCAGCCGCAGGAGGCCCAGAAGTACTTCTTCCAGGGCCTATGTATTCGTCGTTGAAGGGATGTGGGCATGTTGAAACTTCACTCAAGGGGCCAGCGCACGGGTCTAAGCATGAAACATAAATTAGTTGACTGTCAGGAAAGCATCCCAAATGGACTAAACCTACTATTTTTGCTAACCCCGATACTAACAACCGGAGTCAGGAGAAGAAAAGCCAGGAGAGAAAAATTAGCGCACCTAGAATGCCATATTCTGATTTCTAGCAGTATACGCAAATAAGTGTCCCCCCCAAGCCTAAGTTTAAGTACAAATGGAAACTCAGGGACAATGTCAGGGACAAACGAAGCAACGTAATCGTAGGCAGAAGAAGTCAGATATTGTACATGTATCTCTTTGAATGCAGAAGAGGCTTTCTCTTCAGAACCTTCTTGTATGACAGATATGAGAGATTTGTTGCGGATGCTTCCCTGTACCCCGCGTAGTAGTGCAATTAATATATAGGGATGACGAACTGGGGAACTCACAAGAGAGTACAGCCACTGGAGAAACTTTGCAAAGTCTCTCTACACCCCGCACAGCATTCATTTAATAAGGGAGTCAAACACGGGTTGATAAACTAACTCACAAAGGGGTTCCAGGGCCAATCACGCGCGATATGGGCGTGTGTCAGACAGCCAAAGTCAAAATCCTCAAGGCGACTGATCAGGCTAGAAACGAAAGCGTTGGACAGGCTACAACAAGCATTCCACACTTGAGATATGGAGAAATTGACTGTTCCCTTGTCTGATAGTGATCTATCTGGAAGTTCACAAATATCGACTGCTGAAACGGGATACCATAAGATTACTTTCGTACCATCACATTTAGTCCAGTGAAGACATTGGAGAGCAAAGTCGTATTTCGCGGCTTCCTTGTTCAAACAAAATTTACCGGAGCGATCGGGGTCCTTGAGGAAATCCAAGAATGATTTGTCGTAAATATAGGGAAACCCAGGTTCATCCATCTGTGGTACATTCAAGACGGAGTGGAGTTTTTGAAACGATCTGCGGTAAGTGGACTGGTCAAGGTTGAGAAATCTTGCTTGATCATTGGCAGAGTTGAGGCCGTAACGCCGGACGATCACAAGCCCGAGTACCCGCATGGTGGTGTGGAGGTCTTCAGGCAGGATGCCTGAGAGGATATGGTGGTAGAGAGGGTCAAGGACACGTGAAGGATCCGTGCACCTGTCATCAAGAGACTTTAGGCAGACTTTGAGTTGGTTATCCGGATCGTTGTGCTCCTCGTCTCCAATGAATCTGAGGAAGAAGGATGCAATGTCAAGATCATTAGATGCCAAAGAGTCTAGTCGAAGGAGCTCGGGTACGGGCGGCCAATCAACGGGAAGGTGGCCTCGGAACCTCTGCCAAATTGCGCACAAACCCTCGCAAAGGTGCGGTAGGGGTACGTGATCACGATCAAATATTATGAGTGTGATATGTGCCTGCGTAAACTTTCCAAGGCGAAGATTCAGTACAAGCGGAGGTTTAGGAGCAGTGATATCCAGTGATGTGACATCACAGGGTTTGTGTGAGTTCGGTTCCCAGTTCTTTAATAGGTCTCCGTAGCGAGTGACGAATGAGAGTGAATGCGTCACTCGTATTGGTCTGGATACGCATTCGGGTAAAACTTCTTGATTTTTAGTAATGAGAGACTTGTTGTGGGTACTCCCCTACATATTCATCAATAAGAGTTGTACGAAATTAATTCGGACTCACGAGAGAGTAAAGCCACTGGAGGAAATCTACGAACGCAATTCCCTCGATATGTGTGAGCGCTAAACGACTGAAATTAAAGCGCTCGAGTCGATCGATTAAGTGGGGAACGACGTTTTTGGACAGATGCCAACAACTTTCCCACCCTCTGTACACAGAAAATTCAACCACATTCCTGTTGGACGGTAGTCCATCTAGAGATGTAAGAGGATGAGGCACAAAGGCTTGAGCGTCACAAAGCGTCTACTCACCATCATTCTCAATCCAGTGAAGACATTGAAGAGTAAAGTCATACTTAGCGGCTTCTTTGTCCAAATGAAATATTCCGGAACGATTGGGGTCCTCGAGAAAATCAGAAAACGATGCATGATAGATGTAAAGCCTAGTGGTGTCAGATTCACTCTTGGGAGGCACGTATATCACAGAATGCAAGTTCTGCAGGGATTGGCGGAAAGTGGTTTGATCAAGGCCAAGGAACTTTGCTTGGTCGTCAGCAGAATAAAGGCCAAAGGGATAGGAGATCACGAGTCCAAGGATGCGCATAGTGATGGAGAGACGGTTGGTCGGAACATCGGTGAGAATTTGGCAGTAAAGTTCATCGAGAGCACGTAATGGATTAGCTGCATCAATGGCCCCTTTTTGAAGGAAGCGCACGCAGATCCCAAGTTGTCGATCTGGATCATTATATTCTTCATCCCCGACGAATCTGGATACGAAACTCGCAAATCCAAGGTGACCAGATGCAGCATGGATGATACACTGAAGGTCGTCTTCAGGTGGCCAATCAGTAGGGAGACGATCTTGGTATTTATTCCGAATTTTTTCAAATTCGGCCGCGAGCAGGCATTGAGCATCCCGCAAAGCCTCAGTGTTATGGACCTTGATCTCCTCGCGCTTGCATACGCCGTGAAAGTCCGCATCCAAAAGCGTCGTCTTGAGATGCCACTCAGGACGACTACAAATCAACCACCGGAGCGGGAATTCCTCATGTTGACGAACGTGGGTGCTGATCAGGTCGATGAACTCGCACTGCGCCTGCTTGTCCATGCATTCATCCAGCCCATCAATAATAATCAACAGAGGTTCCCTAACGGTTGCCGGAAATTCAGTCATGAGAATGCGAAATGGTTCAATGATGAGTATCCTGAATTGAAAGCGGCGACTCTTCTCAAGAATCGATGTATCGTCCGCCAGACGTTGGGTAACGATGTACTTGTATTGAGGGTGATTCATCGCAAGTTGGTAGGTGAGAGTTGGGATTAACCAGTCAGGATCATTCAGATGGTTTGGACGAGAGAAGAAGAAGCTAGCACCCAATCGTCTCTTTTCTCCAAATTCTTCAGCAATGGTCTGCGCGACTGCAGATTTCCCGATTGCTGCTGGCCCCGTAACCCAATACATCCTTCCACCACTCACACTACCCTCTCCCCACCTGGTGATGCGACCCCTCAAGCTTTTGCGAGTATTGGGATGGCATAATGGCGGGTAAGCACGGGCGGAAGAATCATGTATGGCTGCAGGCATCCCCTTTTTCTTGAGGTACTCGACCGTCGATAGAAGACGAGGGTCATTGAGGATTATGTTCGTGTATTGCTGAGTGATAGTGGTCGACTGATCGATCGCATTCAATCTGCCAATCCTGATATCGTGGGCATTTGCAAAAAATCCAGGGGCTGTCTGGGCGGCTGGGTCTAATGAATCTCGAGGCATATGAATCAACGTAGCATCACTGACCTATGGGTGGAGCCGCGCCATTGCGACTAACTGAGGCCTGGCTGTCATTGAAGTTGTTGATGTCAGCCTGCGGCTCTTGCGTTATCACTGTATGCGAGTCATGGTTCAACAGACCATTGCGTACACTCTGGAATACAACGCTGACCGGTACTTGGAATACTAATTCCAGGTCGTGCAGACTGGGTGTCACCGCTCTGGATGTGGGTTGGCGCAAGCGTATCGTGATTCACGGGGCCAACTAATTGTTGGCCAGGGCTTGTGACCTGTGTTTGGTGCCGTTCACGGGAGAAGCGTGCGACAAGGCTCTTGTATGTCGTGAGGAATGGCATGGTACAGGCAAGGAGCGCTACCGGAGCTTTTGTGAGAGGCTCTGGGTCATTGCCCTGTGATGGGTTGCCATTAATGCCGTTATGATTGACGTAAAAATGAGATATATATAGGTATTCTCTATGACCTATCTGTTTATTCGAGGCCCACTATGCTCGTCATTCGCCTATGTACAACACATCTTCTGCTCACAGTAGGATTCAGTCATAAGTGGAGAAACATACTATTATTTATGAACTGAAGTTGGGACGCAACAACCCCCTCATTCTATTACTAAGCGCGATATTCGAACTCCAAGGAACCATTCGAAGTGACCTCGTTTCTGTTGGGATAGGTGCAGAATAGGGGAGGGGAACAGAGTTTTCCCCTTTTATATTTTCCTTTTCCTTTTTGAGAAAACATTGGAAACAGAACACAAAAATGGTCCTACCGCAGGTAGGTGACCGCACCGTTCACTACAGCCGAAGTGGGTTGTATGGAAGACCCTGCAATGCCCTTACAACACCCTGAAATCAGTTTTTCGAGTTTTGGGCATTTTTGACGAACATGGAAGATTTTTCTGGACTACGCCCAAATTTTCACCTAATCCTTACACCTCATTGGTTGCTACCTCCTGTGGGAGCCGACCACTACACTATTTTCCCGTTCTGTATCCGGCCGGCATCCTCGCTCTCTCGTGGCCTGTGTCCGCGCCCTAGTTCCGGCTGTTTGGCTCTAACACCCAATTTGTCCCGATTTCTTTTTTGTAAATCGAGGCCTAACCTGCACAAGCAGAGATTCCATCGCTTTCAAACACGTGCTCTGATCTTGCTTTCCAAAGCCATAATCCGAGAATCCATTGTGGACTTCAAAGTGAGAGTGACCATACGTGATTCCACCGCAGATTCCAAGGCCTGGTGTCTCTTGTCAACATCTGTTTCCAGCACATTGATACGAGCTGCGGTAGGGTCAACTCTTTCAAGGTTGAACCGCGCTGGAGCCAGGTTATGGAGTCGAAGAAGATAATGATCAAGCCGATGAGCAGGGGGCCCAGGGCCACCCTCCAGTACAGCTCTCCTTCGCGGTCTTCATAAACATAAGTCTTGGGCTCTAAACGCTCATTAGGTCAACCACAGACAGTGAAGGGTATCGTACACACCACACGTTGTGCAAATCCAACTAGGAATCTTGACAGGCTCTGCGCAACGACCACACAACATCTCTGGATCTTCACCGGAAACATCATTGTCACCAACTCCCCAGGTATCAACACTTTCCTCCTCCTCTGCCGTTAACTCTACGAATATTGTCTTGAGGCGGATAGCCATTGACCTGGCTTCGTTGATCAACCAGGCAATAGTAGGGGAAATTATTGGCGAGCTTCGGTGAAAGTATGATCGGTAGTGTGGGTGAAATCATTGCGCTGGGCGGGTTTATCCACGCACTCAGTGCAAAGATCAAAGGAGAGTTGGTCATATTTGGGCCCAGCCGTGTTAGGCAGATGAAGCGTGGTTCAACCATGTGACGACCGCATGCATTGCACAAAATACCACTGATACACGAATGTCAGTGTTACATTGTACAGAAAAAGATCGTAGCACGTACTAACGGAAGGGAAACTGATACAGAGACCAGATTAGAGTGCCCAGATTAACGCGAATATGAGTCGGAGGCAAACAGTATTATAGGTCGTATCGTGCCATTTTATCCTCCAGAGAGTGAAAGGGTTCGAGATCGTGAAGTCACAGGTTGGATGCAGCCAGCTGCGTTTATAATAGTTGGGGAACATACGGCAGTTCGTATCCCAGGCCTTGAAGTAACTCCACGACCAGAGGCCGCGTTTGACGAGAAGTAGGGCAGCTTCACAAAGGAAATCCCTGGCAAGTCTTGGCTCTGTTGTCGGAAGCCAGTTACTTCAACTGGCATGCGGTGGAAAACAAACTTGGCTAGCAATCCCTTCGAGTGAAATCCAGATCGAGCTTCACCGTCCCCGTCTCTGGTGGCAGCTGCCTTTTCACCCTACTGTGAAATGCTCTGGCTAAACGGGTAGTGATCATATGCCGCCTTCGTGTCCTCCTTTCTAGAGAAGATAGAAAACTCGCCAATCAAACTTCTCGTCTGGCTCTGTCAACCTCCCGAGTCGGAAGCAATCCTGCCTAGAACGATATCAAATCTCCTGCCACTGGTTCCCGTCACCCTCGACCTATTATACAAGGTCACAGATGAATGTCGTGTAGTGGGGCATTGTGAGCGTGGGTTTGGTGATAAAGATGACGAATGAAGGTCCCGAGTCTTCAGGCTGCGAAGTCGAAGAGAGGCGCGTTCGATCACCGGGTAGGGTAGGTGGGCACCTCTTCGATCACCTGTGCTGGCGTTATATGGGGAAATGGGAGGGTGGGTCGAACAGAAGTCGATTAGAGGTCCTTGGTGAGCTGTGGTATACGAGGTGGTAGCCAGATGAATTCGAGTCCTGATTAAGTACAGTTAGTATTCTATAATATCACATGCCTCACGTCTGAATATTCACACCTTATTCGTTAGTTGTGTCTCTGAGAAGTAGTCCATCACGTTGTGTAATAGTGGTCGAAGACGTTGACTCATCGTGAGAAACATTCGGCAGAAAGACAGCCTCCATGATCCCCCATATTAAAATTTGAGCTGAGACTTCGATGGTGTAAATTCCGTTCGGCACAACTCGGGGAGTGATGGCGCTGGTAATGTAAGTAGCCTCGAGCACCAGACGCCCATAGACTAACTCGGGAAAAAGAAGGAGTGAGCATCGAAGATTGCGCATGAGATGACCAAGTTCCGACATAGGGGTTCCGGCAGCTTGTAGGAATCAGCCACTGCAGATCATCAGGTGTTTTCTGCGGTATTGCCGCAAATTGCGTGATAAAGTAGAGTAGACTGTCTGTGAACGTCTAAGTGACAGGTGGGGGAGAGACAAATATCAAAACAAAAAACCCCCACCATCTGGATCAAAATCTGAGTCCGCTTTCCCGCAATGAATTGTCATTTAGAGCTGGCGAACATGCTTAGATGGGCGTTTGTGTACAGCTGTGCACCTGATCCCCACGCATCCCAACGCCACCGCTCCTTAAGATCATATATCCCCAACAAGTTGGATGAGAACATATCCAATATGGAACACCAATCGGCTAGCAGCAGGCCGGGCACCCACTAGCACCGGTTTTTCAACTAACCATCACGTTCAAAACAACACCGGTTCCATACGATCTCAACATTGCACCACTGTCATAAGCACAGTCTTGCACGGAACCCTTAACAACTGACCACTGACAGCAATCCGAGTACAGCATCCATCAGTCGGTGTTGCAGCGCCACCTGCACGTTGATTGTGTACTTCCACTTATGTCCGTTGTACCTGGGGCTCAGTCCCCCGCGGCTTGGGGCTTCTTAGAGACGGGAAGATTTGGAGAGGATCAAACGTGCAACCCAATTGAAATACCATCCAAAGGGGAATGACTCGTCCTATGGTGACCGGACAGGTATGAGCATAGAGAAATTGTTCAGATATTGAACTGATATACATCTGAGCGTTTGTAGGGTGAACCTCCAATTACCGAAGGTAATCACGGAATTCTGAAGCGGTTCAGAAGCGTGCAGCAAGACGAGACAGAAAACCGAGGTCTGAAGGTAGAGAGGGAGCGTCCAGTGCCCAGAGGGCACACAACAAGTGAGAGTTATGTTTGTTTATGATGTAGGGGATACCGGTCCGGCTACGCCTGGAACTCGGCATCTCCTACGGTTTTGTTTTGTTTATCATTTCATTTCATACAAGGTATATAAAGTAGCTCTACAATACTTTTGTACCTTGGCTCCCGACGAATGGGATGACCCACAGTTTCCCTCACAGTCTTGTATCGATCGTCAGAACGCCCGTGCGCGTTGTATTTGTATCCTCAGCTGTCTCACCTCTTTCTCTTTTTGTTTCTCTCTCGAGATCTAGGATGAACCTAAGACATTGACGGACGCAACGTCGCTCGCACCCCGAGCAGCCAGGCGGCCGCTCTTCAATGAGCAACAGACTCTGTTGCGTGAGCACCCCAAGACCTTGGCAGGAGCTACTTTCTGGCTACCGATTTCTGAGCAATGAGTCCATAGACTCCACACTCCACCAATGTTATTGTTCAATATAAATGTCGTTGGGACTGGAGATTCTCGAATCTATATTCGCCACGATTGAGCATAGCCAGAAAATGATTACGGAAATGTTAACCAATCGCAGGCCCGTCTTGTTCCGTTTCCATGAGATTGAGGGATGGTACCAGAATAGCAACGTACACGTCTCACCTTCACCCGGGTGACAACCGAGCAGCCCCACATGATATGTATAGTAGCCCAATGGCCGCCGTGGAGTTGTTATTGAATAGCCAATCCTACCTCCGTGCCAGCGGTCAGCCCTCCTGGTTCACGATTCGCAGGAAAGTGCTGATGCTCCAGCTGTTGATGTTCCCAACACAACATCTCTCCATAGGGCGCTTGTATTGTCGTCAGATGGGAAAAATATGGTCCCATTTTTCGTGTCGCACAACACATGTCTGAGGCAACCAAACGACAAAGCCAATGTTGAGTTGTGTATATGAACACTGGTGAGGTAAGATGTTGCTTAACATCGTAGGTCCACATAAGAATGTAACACAGAAATTTGAAAGAGGTGGGTGGGTATGTGTCAAAACGCCGTATTTGTATAATCATCATCAGCCAGCGCGTTCACGCCAACAAATAAGCCCCTCCGAATTCCGAGTGTTGTTGTGATTGCTGCTCTGACCCGGACAACCTAAAATATAATGCCATACCGTATATCTATATCTAAGGGCATTTGAATTCCTGTCGAAGTAATCATACCATCTCCGCTGCTCAAGAATTATGAGCACAAGCCTGACCGTAAAAGACCTAGTGCTAAAAACCTCCATCTCCCTCACAATTGCAGATGTCTGTGGGGCACTGTTCATCGGCGCGTGTATCACTCTCGGTACCATATGCCTTATCCTTCTCTCATCAAAAAACGGAGGGCCCCCAAAGCAGCGTCTCTTACTACAACTGTACATCGTGGCACTCATAATCGTCGTCATTGGCTTCTTTATTTCCGATTTTATCCTCACCAATGCCTATGCCATATTTGATCCTCACACAGGCAATGATCATCAGCTGGTGATCGGACGGCTGGTACGAGCGCTGTGCGTTTTTCAATCCGCTGTTGTATATATGACTGATGGACTTTTGGTGAGCACAATCTCAACGTGGCAGAAGATGATAATCTGATCTTATAAAATGCCTGTGATAGGCGTGGCGGTGCTACATGGTCTACAAGGCCTGGATGGGGTACCCTCCATCGTTCTGGGTCAAGGTCGCTTGTGCAATACCTGCGATCTTGTGGGTAGTGAGTTTTGGTACGAACAATCTAGTTTCGTCCCAATGCAATGAAACGACTGATAAGAATCTCCAGTTGCGGGGGTCCTTAGTTGTGTAATGTTGCAACAAGTTCTTCCCGTGACCGTGCTATTCATATCCAATGCTCTTACGAACATCAGCGGAACCTCCTTCATCACTATCCGTTTACTACAGCATCGGCGAATGGTAAAGGTGTGGTTTGGAGATGACGCACCGAGAGGGAGGTATCACTACAACATTGTGGCCATCTTACTGGAGTCAGCTGCGATTAACGTACCAATTGCAATCTGCGCAGTTGTTGGGAATATCATCACTAATAATCTGAATTCATATACTTGGCAGATTGTTTATTCAATCAGTGTCCCAAGCCAGGTACGCTATTCAGACTCTATGCACCCACGTCACGAGCTGCATCATTCCATCAGGCATTCACGACCATCATGGTCATTCATCAGGTTGCTCTTGGCAGGGCTATTGGCCAGCAGAAGCAGGAGGACTCAGATGTTTGACAGGTCATACCATATCCCCAAGAACACACAAGCTCGGGGGCACCAGCACATATTGACCATATTCTACATAACTTCATGATAATGCGGAAAGCACGTAGGGAGATAATGAAGGGTCGAACAAGGGAGAATTAGCCAGAAGCCATCCTCCGATACACGTTGCATGAAACACTGGTTCGCGAAGCGTGGAGCGGGATATGGCGTCTGATACTCTGTGGGCCTTCAGATTCGCATGCCATGTGTGCTATGGTTATGCAGTTCTAGCCCTTCCCGCTGACTCTCATTACTCTTCGCCTGAATCCACCTCTACCATTGTCTCTGTTTCACATTCCATATTGTATCACCCCTGGTTATATGTTTCTCGCACTGTTCTTAATTTTCGGGAATATGATAAATATAATCCAGAAGATTTGGGCGAGACGAAAGCTCACTTGGCTAGAGGGATTATACCACGAGGCCAAATCTCCCTGCGTCAATAAGCATATTACTACATGAGGGCAACATCACTGGGAATGGGTATACGTACAGATTTTGACTGTCTTGTCATCGCTTCCAGTGGCCAAAACGTTTCCTGCGCGGCTTAGATCGACGGAGAAAACTACAAGATTGTGAGATAAACCGGCGTGTCCACGTAGATATGGGAGTATATAACACACCATAACTGTCATGTGCCGGAAGTATACACTGCATATCCGCAGTCCTCATATCCCAGAAATGCACATCACCACTCTTGGACCCAGAGACGACCCATTGTCCATCGTAAGAAACAGCAGCACTTAACACATTATCCTTAAACGCCAGCCAACAACAATGGGCATCAACATTCCAGCATAAACATGAGGCAAGACGGACCTTAAATCCAGCAAATTTCATCGTACGAGGGCTCCCTTTGTCCTCCCGCCTTTCACCATTCCTCTTCGCAATAGATCTCGATCCACCCCCAAGAGCAGTAACATCCCAGAACTTCAATGTCATGTCCCAACTACCACTAACAAGTCCCTTTCCATCAGGCATGAATGCAACACTGGAAACTCTCCTCTCATGCCCATGCAGACTCTCGAGTAGCTGTCCGGTCTGAGTATCCCAGATTCGTATGATATTATCTAAATCGCTAGCAGCAACGTATTGGCCATTAGGGCTGATGGCGACGGACTCGACGCCAGCATCGTTGTCCAGCGAGCCGTGACCACCGCTGAGCAGGACTTTCGAGGTCCCGTCGGTCATATTCCACATCCTAACGGCCTTCTCTGAACCAGAGATAAGAAGGTAGCCATCGATTGAAAACTCGAGATTGCTGATGGATTCTTGGTGCCCATCAAAAATATCACCTATACGTTTCTTGATGATGTCCCAGATCTAACTCATAAATGTCATGGGAGAGGACGCGATTCAAGGGGGTATTGAAGTAACGTACATAGATACGTCCAGGTTTTGTACTAGTCGTTGCAAGGAATTTGCCGTCAGGGCTGAAGCAAACAGTTCCGATTTGCTGGTGACCTTCTCTTCCAGGAGCCTCGTACACGAGTATACTGTAATCGTGATGTTAATAAAAACGACAACGGCAATATGCCCTCAGCTGACCAGGTCTTTTGGCCCGTCTCCGTATCGTAAATGTGGACAGTCCTATCACACCCTGTTGCGAGATACTTTCCATCCACAGAGAACCTGACGCAGTATACCGAACTAGATACCACGTGTGAATGGTAAATCCCATTCAAAGAATACAAAAAACAAACCTCTCATGCATCAAAGTATGGGCCAAATTGACATCTAGCTGTCTCTTGGTCTTGGATTTGGAGCGAACAGACCAACCCATACCCTCCTTCTTCATTTCGGGAGGTACCGTATATATATCAGGATCATCGGGCAGACCTTGATATTCGCCCGCCGGAGACCCATGAGCACTTGCCCCGGAAGTTGTGTATAAATCAGGCGCAGCGTAGCCAACAGGCTGTTCGCGACCGGAGGAAGTCGAGCTCCTGGAGATAGCTCCTAGGTCTGACCGGGAAGGATGTAGCAATATCGAATCTTCACTCGAAGGATCGACGCCTGGGACATCAAGAGAGGGGTCGCAATGGTCTAAGCGTGAATTGGTTGACCGTCAGGAAATCATCCGCAACACACCTAATGAACCAAACCCATTGTTTTCGCTAACCCCGATACCAACAACCCAAGTCAGTAGAAGAGAGCCCGGAGAGAGGAATTGGCGCACCCGGAACGTGACATTATAATTTCGAGTAATATACGTATCCGAGTGACCCCCCCAAGCCGAAGTTTCAGTACAAATGGGAACCCAAGAATAGTTGTGTTGGGGGAAAACGAGGCGATGTAATCATGGGCGGACGAGGTCAGATATTGTACATGTATCTCTTTCCATGCGGAAGAGGCTTGCTCTTCGTAACCTTCTTGTATGACAGATATGAGAGATTTGTTGCGGATGCTTCCCTGTGGACCCACGTAGCAATGTAATTAATAAACACTGGCACCAGAATCAGGGATAACAAATCGCGGGACTCACAAGGGAGTACAGCCACTGGAGAAACCTTGCGAAGTCTCTCTGCGTCCGAGGCGCCATTTGGTTAATAAGAGTTAAATATGGTTTAATCATC
The DNA here is from genome assembly GCA_003315915.1 of Macrolepiota dolichaula. NCBI lineage: Eukaryota > Fungi > Basidiomycota > Agaricomycetes > Agaricales > Agaricaceae > Macrolepiota > Macrolepiota dolichaula. The sequence goes on along the minus strand of QFDT01002440.1, from coordinate 21,072 downwards.
TGACTCACAAAGGGGTTCCAGGGCCAGTCTCGTGTAATGTGGGCATATGTCAGGCAGCTAAAGTCAAAATGCTCAAGGCGATTGATCATGCTAGAAGCGAAATCATTGGACAGGTTACAACAAGCATTCCACCCTTGAGACGCGGATATATCGATTATTTCCTTGTTTGACAATGATCCATCTGAAAATTCACAATGTTGGCTACTAAAACGGGATGCTATGAGATTACTTCCGTACCAGCATTTTCAATCCAGTGGAGACATTGGAGAGCAAAGTCGTAGTTTGCGGCTTCCTCGTTCAGATAAAACTTTCCAGAACGATCAGGGCCCTTTAGGAAATCGGAAAATGACTCGTCATATATATAGGGAAACCCAGATCCGTCCATCTGTGGCACATACACAACGGAGTGGAGCTTTTGAAGCGATCTGCGGTAAGTGGACTGGTCGAGGCTAAGAAATCTTGCTTGATCGTCAGCGGAGTCGAGGCCATAAGGACAAACAATCATAAGCCCAAGTACCCGCATGGTGGTGTGGAGGTCTTCAGGCGGGATGCCTGAGAGGATATGGTGGTAGAGAAGATCAAGAACGCATGATGGCTCCACTGCGTCACGAAGAAAGCTTAAGCAGATTTTGAGTTGGCCATCTGGATCATTATATTCCTCGTCTTCGATGAATCTGGACAAGAATGCAGTATCAGAATAGCCGGAGGTCAAAGAGACTAGTTGGAGAAGTTCGTGTACAGGCGGCCAATTGACGGGAAGGTGATCTTGAAACTTCTGCCGTATTGTGTCCAAACCCTCGGAAAGGTACTGTAGGATTTGGAGGTCATAATCAACTATTATCAACGTGATATGTGCCTGCGCAAACTTTCCAAGACAGAGATTGAGCACAAGTGGAGTCTTAGGAATAGTATCATCTTCATTGGGTGACGTGGTGTTCGAGGGGTGTGAGGAGCTCATTCTCAAGTCCGCTAACAGGTCTCCATGGAGAGGGAGGGCTGACAGTTTGTGGAACACTCGTGTCGGTCTGGATACGCATTCGGGTAAAACTTCCTCATTTTTAGTGATGAGAGACTTGTTACGGGTACTCCCCTATGTGTTTATCAATAAGAGTTTTGGGAATTCAATTCGGACTCACGAGAGAGTAAAGCCACTGGAGGAAATCTACGAACGAGGTTGCCTCGATATGTGCGCGCGTTAAACGACTGAAATCGAAGCGCCCGAGTCGATCAATCAAATGGGGAATGACGTCTTGGGATAGATAGTAGCAACTTTCCCAACCCCTAGTCACAGAAACTTCAATCACACTCCTGTTGGACGGTAGTCCATCTAGAGATGTAAGAGGATTAGGCGCCAAGGTCTGAGCACAGAGCGTCTACTCACCATCATTCTCAATCCAGTGAAGACATTGAAGAGTAAAGTCATACTTAGCCGCTTCCTCGTCCAAATGAAATATCCCGGAACGATTAGGATCCTCGAGAAAATCAGAAAATGATGCGTGATAAAAGCGAAGACCCGTGGTAGAAGATTCATCCAAGGGAGGCACGTATACAACAGAATGCAAGTTCTGCAGGGATCGGCGGAAAGTGGCTTGGTCAAGGTCAAGGAACTTTGCTTGATCGTCAGCGGAACCGAAGAAATAAGGGTAGAGAATCACGAGTCCAAGGATGCGCATAGTGATGGGGAGGCGGTTGGCCGGAACATCAGTGAGGATTTGGCGGTAGAGGTCATCTAGAGCGCGTAACGGATTGATTACATCAATATTTCCATAACGAAGGAAGCGTAGACAGAACCCCAGTTGTTGATTCGGGTTATCATACTCCTCATCCCCAATGAATCTAGATATGAAGCTCGCAAATCCAAGGTGACCGGACGCAGCACGGGTGATACACCAAAGGTGGTCTTCAGGTGGCCAATCAGTAGGGAGACGGTCTTCGTATTTGTTCCGAATATTTTTGAACTCGGCCGCGAGCAGGCGTCGAACATCCTGTTGAGCCTCACTGTCATCGACCTTGATCTCCTCGCGCTTGCATACGCCGTGGAAGTCCGCATCTGAAAGCGTAGTCTTGAGATGCCACTCGGGACGGCTACAAATCAGCCACCGGAGCGGGAATTCTTTGACCTGACGAACGTGAGTACTGATCAAGTCAATTAACTCGCACTGCGCCTGCTTGTCCTTGCACTCATCCAGCCCGTCAATAATAATCAGCAGAGGTTCCCGAACGCTATCCGGATATTCGGCCATGAGAATTCGAAATGGCTCAATGATGAGCTTTCTGAATTGAAAGCGGTGATTCTTCTCAAGAATCAATGTATCGTCCGCCAGGCGTTGGGTAATAATGTGCTTGTATTGGGGGTGATTCATGGCAAGTTGGTAGACGAGAGTTGGGATTAACCAGTCAGGATCATTCAGATGGTTTGGTCGAGAGAAGAAGAAACTTGCGCCTAATCGCCCTCGTTCTTCAAATTCTTCGGCAATGGTCTGCGCGACTGCGGATTTCCCGATTGCTGCTGGGCCCATAACCCAATACATCCTTCCATCGCTTCCATTACCCACTCCCCACCTGCTGATGCGGCCCCTCAAACTTTTGCGGGTATCCGGGTGGCATAGTGGCGGATAAGCACGGGCATAGGAATTATGCATAGCCGAAGGCATCCCTTTTTCCTTGAGGTACTGGACCGTAGATTGAAGACGGGGGTCATTGAGGATTATATTCATATATTGGTTAGTGATAGTGGTCGACTGATCGATCGCATTCAATCCGTCGATCTTGATATCATGGGCGTTTGTAAAGAATCCAGAGGCTGTCCGAGTGGCTGAGATTGAGTTTAGTAACTCCTGAGGCATAGAATTCGGCACAATATCACTGACCTATGAATGACTTATTGGGATTATTGTCATTGAAGTTGTCGGCGTCAACCTTCGTCTGTTGGATTGTCACTACAGTCATGGGTCATGTTTCAAAAGAACATTGTAGGTACTCTGGAACGTAATACTGACCGGCACTTGGAACGTCCTTTCCGGGTTGTGCAGATTGGTTGTTACCGCTGCCGATGTGGGTTGATGTCGGCGCACGATTCACGGGGTCAACTCTAGCTGATTGTTGACCAGGACTTGCAACTTGATCCTGGTCTTCAGTGCATCGTTCACGGGAGAAACGTGTGACAAGGCTTTTGAATGTCGTGAGGAATGGCATGGTATGAGCAAAGGACTACCGGAGCTTTCCGAACCCTATGGTGAGCTCCATTAGTGCTGGGGTCGGGGGGAGTGAAGTGTAGATCTGTTTATTCCAGACCCGCGATGCTTATTAATCGCGTATGTACAAGACATTTTGTGTTTACAATAAATACAGGAGAAAAAACGTACTATTATGAACTGTTTCGAAGTCGGATGCAAAATTTCCCTTCTCAAAATAGGGATGCCCAGAAATCGTTCGAAGAGACCTCGTATCCAAAATGTATCTAACGATGATCACTGCTACTTGTTGAGACTGTCGCCGTCGTTTCTGGGCTCGGCGTGACTGAGAAAGTTAAGTCGAGGTCCAACCTGCACGAGCAGAGATTCAACCGACTCCAAGCGCGCTCTGATCTTGTTTTCCAAAGTGACAATACGAGACTCCATCGTAGACTCCAGAGTGACCATACGCGATTCCACCGCAGATTCCAGGACCCGGAGCTTCTTGTCAACATTTGTCTCCAGTGTATTGATACGAGCTACGGTAGGGTCAACCTTCTCGCGCTCGAACCGCACTGGAGCTAGATTATGGAGTCGAAGAAGATAATGATCAGGGCGATGAGCAGGGGACCCAGGGCCACCCTCCAGTACGGGCAACTCCTTTTCTTCGCAGTCTTCACAAACATAAGTCTCGGGCTCTAAACGTTCATTAGGTCAATCAGACAGAATGGGCGGGACGTGGTACACACCACACGTTATGCAAACCCAACAAGGAATTTTGACAGGCTCCGCGCAGCAAGTACACAACATCTCTGAATCTTCACCAGAAACATCATTGTCGCCGACTCCCCGGGTATCAACACTTTCCTCGTCCTCGGCCGATAACTCTATGAATGTTGACTTGAGACGTACAGCCATCGACCTGGCTTCGTTGATCAACCAGGCAAAGATGTAGTGAGGAATATATTGACGAGCTTTGATCAGAGTATGATCGGTAGTGTGGGTAAAATCGCTGCGATGGGCAGGTTTATCCACACACTGAGCACAAAGGTCGAAGGAACTGGTCATATTGGGGTCCAGGCACGTCAGGCAGGTAAAGCGCGGTTCAATCATGCGACGATCGCATCCATTGCATGAAACACCACTGAAACACAAAAGTCAGTGTTTCGTTGCAGAAAGTATCGTAGCACGTACTAATGGAAGGGAAGACGATACAGAGACCAGATCAGAGTGTCCAGACAAATGCGAATGTGAGCCGGAGGCAAACGATATTGCAGGTTGTACCATGCCGTTTTATCCTCCCGAGTCAAAGGATTCGAGATCATGAAGTCACAGGTTGAGCGTAGCCAGTTACGTTTATAGAAGTCGAGGAACGCGCGACGATCCGCACCCCAGGATTTAAAGTAACTCCACGACCAGAGGCTGCGTCTGACGAGAAGCAGAACAGCCTCACGGAGGAAATCCCAGCGAGCTTTAGCTTTATTGTCGCCGTCGTTCAAGATGCGTCGGAAGCCAGCTACTTCAGCTGGCACGCGATGGAGAACAAATTTGGCCGGCAATCCCTTCGAGTGGTGGCCAGATCGAGCTTCACCATTCCTATCTCTAGTGACATTTGCCCCCTCACCCCGCTTTGAAACGCTTTGGCAAAACGGATGATCACCATATGCCGCCTGCACGTCCTCCTTTCCAGAAAAGACCGAAAACTCGCCAGTCAACTCTTCGTCTGGCTCAATCAGCTTCCCAAGAAGTCGAAAAAAATCCCGTTTGGATGACATGACGATATCAAACTCCTCCACCTCTGAGCCCGAATCCTTGGACCACCGTCTCCGACCATACAGTTCAAATTTCCCGAGCCATGCGACTGCATATCCTTTGAGAAGAGTATTGTCCTCTGGATCGATCTCGATTTTCATCTGCATTGCCGTGGCAACCGTGCGCTTCTTGTGAGCAAGCTGGAACCAGCCAGTCCAAAAACCTGCGGGTGTACCAGTGTAGGGGTTTGTATCGAATGAATGCGAGGGCCAGTTTCGCCACGTGCCACAGTAGTCGTTCTGAGAATTCGGGTCGAATGAGAAGATGGGTTTGGCCATTTCTGGGTCTTCCGCAATCTTGGCTTCACAAGACTCGTGTTGTGTGGTAGACGTGTCTTGCCAGACCCGTATAACACTCTCCTTGGAGCCGTACCCGTAGTTGCTTGCAGCAAAATCACGGAACTACAGGATTAAATGAGTTGACGTAATTTCGCCCACACGAGCGTTGTCTTACCATGCCTAAAGCAAAGCTCTCCAGATGGACATTTTCATCAATGTTCGATTGTTTCCAGATAGCTAAGGCGATATTTGTGAGTGACGGGTACAAGGACAAGACAAATCAGATACCCCTGAGACTCTGAATTCGCTGTTCGACGACGTCAAATATCGATCCAAGGGTTGCTGACATGTTCGAGAATTCTTCCGAGTCAATGACATGACGGCTGGCATAGTAGAAGACTCCGAGATGGCGCTTAAGAGTGAGGTACAAGAGAGGGAACAGATACTAGATGACACAAGGTCAGCCAAACATGAGAGAGAGAAAGGGATAAACAATGACGTACACGCCCGATCCTTCCGGGGCCTGTTACGAGTGTCACCGTCGCAGCACTATCCATATCATACTCAACATCCTCTAAATTCTTGCGAAGCCTCTCCTCTTCCATAGCCGCATAATCCTCAGTGAGAGAAACAAGCTCGTGATGAACCTGAGGATACTCCTGACATACATTGACAGAACGCAGGATAAGCTCAATGCCTGCGATGGCTCGAAATTGGAGGTATGTATCGACGTATTTCCGGTTAGGCGCGAGGACGTTCTCATGCATCCTATCCATTTCTTGAAGAATCAAGATAATCTCGTTTTTATACTTCGCGAGACTCATTTCCCAGCCTTTCAGAAGAATTTGATTCATGAAAACCAGAAGACAGCAAATCCGGTGCTTACCCTGGGCCCAAAAGGCAATCCATTGCAATAAGCTTGTTGAAGATCAATACAGCGGCATTTTGGCAGGGGAAGTATTCACTTGCCTCCAACCTTTTGGACGCTTGACTGCAAACGTATTTGCCTCTTTGACACTGATGAATCCGTTGCCGTCATCATCAATAGCTTCCAGGATCGATTGTAGATGAGCAACATCGATATACTCCAAAGCCCAGAGATCGTTAGAAGGCCCAGACAACCTGCTGGGTGTTGGTACATTCAAATGGTCCGCAGACGCCAATGCAGGCGAGGGAGGCTGTATGGTAACATTCTCGTTTGCTTTCTCTGGCACCGGCGTGCCCATTACGGACCGATCAATAAAATAATCGCGAAGTGCCAGGACAAAGTGGCGAGCTTTCACGCTACCTTTCCAGGCCTATATCACGAGGCGAAGTTAATTCCATGGGCACGCGGAACCTCACATTATGTGCTTACCATGTCCCTCCATAGATTTTGTAGGTCCTGAGGGAAGAATTTATTCAAAAGTCATGAATTCGCTGAACAAGAAAACTCACAGGATCTTTAATCCTGTCGTGCGTTCCCGATGAGAGCGCATCCACAAAAACTTTCTCCACTACATCCGTAAGGTTTCGTTCCTGAACTTGCATCTTGCGGTGGAAAATCTCGAAGTTCCGCTTCAATACCACATCCACATCCTCCGCCAGCTCCTTTCCCAGCTTTTCCTTGACCGAATCGATATCTGTCTTTCCCGTAAGACTCTTGTCGGCCAGGTCACCCATGTTTTCTCCGGACTTCTTGACTAGACTCTGCAAGAGATCGGTGCGCTTGATGACGGCTTCCGGGCCTCCGTTCTTCTCTATGAAATCGCGAGTTTCCTTTTCACGCGGTGTATCCAGCCGGCGGAACAGATCCATCAACGAGTCAAGCTTGTTATCGATGGTTTGAAGCTTGGTAGTTTGGGAATCCAGTTTCTCGTTTGCTGCATCAACTGCGAGGGCAATGTGGACAGTGAGAGCCTTGTCGAGCTGATCTCGATAATCTATGAATCTGGCAGCATAATCAGCGAGGCGGGGTTCATAAACCTTAGACACGATAGTCTTGACTATTTGGTCTGAGTATCAGTTTGTGTATGGAAGGTGATGAGCATACTGAAGGCATTTTTCTTCGTATAAGCATCACAAGCTGAACCACATTCTTCGATGTCTTTGGCAATTTGCACCAGCAGTGGTTGTATACGATCCTTCAGAATTGTTCCATCGGGTGCGGGCTCCTCTGGATCTTCGATTCGACGCAACCTAGCCCTCGATTAACAAAAGCTACAAGGGAGATGAAAAAACAAAGACAGACTGGAAAAGCGTACACATCATTTGCTGCATCTGAATCTTGACAGCCACGACCTTCCGATTGTTCTCTCTCCTAGTCAGATCAAGCGATACGACAAGCTTGAACGCAACCACAGCCACTAACATATATATCAGTGAATCCGTGGGCTCGAGTCCGAGTTTGGAACATACCGCCAATGAAGGGATGAGCCTGACCAAGCGCATCCAGACCAGTCATTACAACCTTGACGGATTCCGCAAATCCGGATATTGCTTTATCAACATTTGTGCTGTCGAGTGATGAGACAGCAGCGCTGATAACTGAGCTATTGGCTTCAAAAAAGTTGTTTACGGAAGCCAACGCAGACGGCCTGGCGACAGAATCAACGGCGTCCCCTGGCATTGTGGGGGACCAATTAGCACGTGGTACATCGCGAAATGAAAAGATACAACTTACCGATCCTATCGAAGGTTTGTTCCTTCTTTCCTGGAGTGTCCTTGGAATTTTTCAGCGCCAGGTGCGCTTCTTTTAAAGCATATTCCGTCTCTGGAACTGGAGACATAGGGAAGAATGGCAGGCTGTTACAATGTTCCACCTGTTGGATATCCACCTATATAGGATCTACTGACATCTAGAATGATTACTGTTGTGTGTACAAAAAAAGTGACCATTCCTATTCGCTGTGTTGCACCAAAGAAGGTGAACATACGCCAGCTTTAGAACCGAGCATGATCGCTAGATACTCCACAAACGTGTCACCTCGCAGTTAAATTTGGATTGTTTTTCGGTGCATGAGTGGAGGAGATTCATATGTGTGGTGATATAAATGAATTCGGGGTTGGGCAATCGATTGTCTTCGATGATTTCCATTTGATGAGAGCTGTCAAGGCCCGAGAGAACATTGGGGCGAGGAAGGTCTTTGGGTGCGTCATACTAGGTGCTATGTGTGCCTGTCGTCGTGGGAAAGTTCATACACGAGGACAAACTGCATGTAAAATCAAGCAGTGGTGAGTGCTTGAAAATTGCGACTACAACTGATCAATCCGTGAGCTTGAATAGTACCAATCCCGGCCCAGTCTCCCAGTCCTTCTGGAGAAAGCGAAGTTGGCCGCCATACTTGATTTCTTCGCTAGAGAACACCCACCTCTATGTTACCCCGGCACACGCAAAAGTGTGAGGGGTCGGACTGTCCAGTGGGGAATGGGCGACAGGAGTAATGGGAGGGTGTTTTGGCTGTCGGAAAATCTGCTGTGGCTCAGACCATTGCGGACCATTTCCAAAAAGAAGGACGGCTCTGGGTGCCAGTTTCTCCTTTTCCAGGCCAAACTACCGTGATGATCCTAAGTGGGTGATCCCAACTCTTGTTCTTCAGCTCGCGGCCAAGCTTCCGCAGTCCAAACCGATCCTTCCAGGACCTGCTACGAGTATCACTGTCGCAGCACTATCCATACGATGTTCTACAGCGTCTCTCGTACCTCATCCTTGCAGAATTGACATTTACCCCAGAGACGCGCTTGTCCTCAGAATCTGGCTGCTCAAACACCCCATTGTAAAAGATACAAAGACATCAGGTGACTGCATGCAGCGTCGGTAATGTGCCAAGCTTCCTGGTAGCGAGAGGTTGTAGCGGAGACATGTGACTTACCATTGTTTGGCTCATTCATCACTTCATAACATAACCATAGAACTATATGAGTTTGATATTTACTGATGGTGTAGATAGGTTTTTCTCAAATACAATAGTTCCGACACTCATTGCTGTTCGACCTAAGATCTTGTGTGTCATTATCATGACTCGCTTCATGTTACCGCCACATATTTTTGAGTCAAGACTATCCTCAACAAACAACTCTAGCTTTTATCTCTAACTCACTTGTCACCAACACCTGGAACAAATCTGGTCTGATCAACTGGATCCTCCTCAGTGCTTCACCGACAACACCAACAAAAATTCTTCTAGCTTCTTTTCCTCTTCTCTCTTCCCCACCAACAAAAATGTCCACCTACAACCTACGCAAAAGGCCCACAACTGCCACCTCTGCCCACACTGCCAGAACTTGAGTCAGGCAACAAGTAAAAGTTCAAAGTAAGTCCTCTACTACAATCAGTCAGAGAGACCCAAGCTGGGAAAGTGGTGAAGATGTCCACTTACCGGAGAAAATTCAAGGTGACTCTGTCACAAGTGCCAAAACTCCTGCCCCCCAGAACAAAGATGCTGTTATGGTTCACCTAGAGAGCACCACAAGGATGGCCGCTAGGCTAGTCAACACTGAAGGATCACTTCAACAATCACTTTTGGCTGACAACACTTGGTTGTCCTGGAGTGCTGAACAGAGACTGATATCTCCTGCTGTTAACAGACAGGAGAACACTAAGTTCACTTGGGAGAATGCAACAATAGAGTTGTATTTTAGATAGAGAGAGAGGACAAGCGTAGAAAGGAGGGAAGTAAACAAGAAGGTTGAAGCTGAAGCTTTAACTACAGAATAGTCCATTATTTATACAATTCGAGATACTTCTGTCTTTACTATTTCGTCCATTGCTAACTAAGATAAAACACTGCTAACAGGATTGGAAGGGATGTCGGAATGAGATGGCATTCCAGAAATGGAAGCTTGCTGTGAAATGGAAGACAACGGATCTATGGAATCCATACTATCGGAGTTCTCTTGATCTGAAGGCAATGACAATGTGGAAAAGTGGCTAATAGAGAGATTGACAGGGGAGTCGGTCCGGCGGAGGTTGTAGGGTTGGCCCATCAGGTACGGGTGAGTGAAGGACGTATCTCCGACAATCTGCCTCCATCTGTAGTTGTCAGCTCCGGTGAGTGCAGGCTGAGCAATCATAGTCTCATAGAGTCCATGCCAATAGATGTGGATGAATGGTGAATTATCCCATACCTGGCGAAGGTGGTGGTTGAGGTACTGGGACTCGTACCAAGGAGGTGGAGGGGTTCCATGTGGAGAGGTAGATCGGCCCGGTACTTCTTTGTAGTCTGGAATGTCAAGGAGTTTGAGGCGCCACTTGTATAGCCAATGTAGGGGGTTTGTCATCAAGACCATAACATTATCCCCTTTGTAAACTGCGAGTTCCAACTTGCTATTATTTCTAATCTGATCGTCTGCTTCCAACATCGGAGAAGGGCTCGTTGTCTCCAACTTTGGAGAGAGGAGCTGCCAGGGAATTGGTGCACTGGGGGTGGGAGCATGTAAAGGGCAGGCCAATGGAGATGGAGGCCTGTTCTCCTTGTTGGAGTCATTGGACATGTTCAAGGAGGGTGCTGACCGTTTGCTGGAGGTCCGTAAATGGGGAGGGTTCTCGCTGGAGTTTTGCATGGCCTGGAGGGCGGTAATATTCGGGCGTAATGCAGACTCAATGTCTTGGATTGTAATGGGGAGAACATGGCAGGGAAAAGCCAGCACTGTTTGGGACAATGTGGTGAGGTGGTTGGGGAAGTCTTGTCTGTCGATTACAAGAGGGAGCAGGGTCTGATTGGTAATTCTGGTTATGATGTTGTTGTCCCTGTATGCTTTGAGAGCAATCATCCACTTGTTGATGGTCCATCTGGTTGCTTTGACGAGGCTGAGGGCGGTGGTTGGAAGGGGTTGTGAGTTGCCCAGGGCTAGGAGTTGGTGGAGGGCGTTGGCTTTGGCAATGGGGAGGTATGCCACCATCATTCTGAATGAGTCTAGGAATGGGATGTATGGTTGGATTTGGTTGACCATGCTGCGAAGGTCTGGAATGTCCTTGAGGTGGGTTTTGGGGAAACATATGATTCGGTAGAGGATGACCTCAGCATGATAAGCAAGTGTCCATAGGACCTTGAGCTCTCTGTGAATTCCAGATTTGGTGGAGTTCAGATATTTCTGCAAGTACTTCTCCAGGGAGGTTATCAGGAATAAAGTTGTTGATAAATCTGCCGACGTTGTGGTCCAGGTGGAGGAGAAGTTGGTGGCTAGTAATGCTGCTAGCAAGTGATACCCTGTATGAGTGGAGTATGGCAAGTATTTCGCTATTCCCTCGTAGAGCGGGGTTCTGTTTGGGCAAATATTGTTGGATCCTTTTGAGAAGTTGGAGAAGGATACGGTCACGTTTGGCTTCCAGACTAGGAGGGGGAGATAAGGGCTTGCTGGATCGGAGGGCATTAATCTGGGAGGATGCTGTGGTGGCAGGGCTAGGACTGTTGCCTGAGGATGAGGTGTTGGGGCTCAGGGTTGTCTGGTTTGACGGGTTCTGCGGACTTTGGGCATTGTTGGTAATTGTGACAGAGGTAGAGGACGAGATAAAATGTGAGGGAGATGTGGGGATGGAAGACATGCATGTGTCTAGAGGCGATGGCAATGTTTATATGCATCAAGGGTCTTCTTTGCATTCCCTAAGTTAGCAGTGGGCTCCCATGTGTTCTTGGAAGTCGGATAGCCTTTCCACTTGATTAGGAACTCAAGGCTGTTGCAGCATTTCCAATGTTGGATAATTGATTCGACTTCATATTCCTCTTCTTGGCAAATTAGGACCAGGGGAGGGGTAGTGTGGTGTGGTCCATAAATGGTGTTCTCGGTTGCTGGGGTGAGGAGGAACATGTGGAACTTGTCATGGATCTTCCATGTCTTCAGAAGTTGGAGTTGATAGACCACAGGAGAAATTTTCTTGATAACAATGAAGGGTCCTTCTCATTTTTGAGCCATTTTCTTGGATGGTAATGTGCTAGCTAGGTAGTAGAAGTGAAATCAATATAAAATCACTATAAGTTGCAATGGGTCACTAAGTTCACCACTACTAACTGCTAGTGCTCGCGAACGAGTTTCGAAGGGGAGGTAGTCGAATAGGTAGATAGGGGTAGAGGGCGGTACTAGCTAGCAAGATGTCTCACTAGTAGTTTTGGTAGCTAGCGAGTGGGGGCTCACTAACGGGGTGGTCGCTAGATGACAATGGACAAGGTTGTTTAATTAAAATATAGCTTCGAATCCTAAATGACGGCTACATCACTATAGATACCAAGATAAAGGATTCACGAGGATAGTTAACAGGCCAGTAGCTAGCTGCACTGTGGTTATACCCTCCCAATCTAGTGAATGTACCAACTTGTACCCTCTTGATACAAGATGCGATGAGAATGCTAGTGATCATTCATCGATCAACTTGCTATATCCAATCTATAGGAATTCTTGTTAATCTAATCTCACTTCCTTAATCTGAGGTCTCTATTGACTGAAGCTAAATCTTAATTCACACTAGACAAGTCACTTAATAAATCACTTATATATGATCTATCACTAGACAAGCTGGCAAGATTGCTTGCCCAACATGCTCGCTAGCGAGGGGTATTTATACATCGTGAGACTAATTAGATTACAAATAAAGAAATAGTAAAGTATCGGATTATCGGGTTGTCGGACCTCCACTAGCTACCCTATAACCTGGGTTGAGGGCTCGCTAGACCAATCGGAAGCCTATCTAGTTATCCCTGATGTGTGTCCGTATGGACAGTGCTCTCGCGAGCTATAGTTCCTAGCTACATCCGTCGGTAACTAGGGTCGGTAGCGTATGACATCAGGCAGGCATGCCTACCTAATTATTATCCTTATTCCAAGGTACGGCCAGCAGCTATTGATCGATCGATCACTAGCTGACGCCTGGCTATTGGTACTTTGGACGGTTTGCAGTGCCTCGTGAGCCCAATTGCTCGCAAGGTATCTCCTCGCTAGCCGTCCCTTCCGACGCCTGCCTTGGTTCGATTCTGAGGGGTTCACTAGCGCGGCTGTGCGCTGACTAATTGATAGGATTGGGCCGTAGCTAGGGCATTATACCGCGGACTGGTCTCGGTGAACTGTAGATTCTAAATGAACTGACGTCGCTAGCCGTTTCAGGTGAATAGGGTCTCGCTCACTAGACCTCAGGGCCCATTCGCCTTAGTGATCCGTTGATCTACTGATCCAGGGCGCTATTGATAGTTGTAGCGAGACACTTTTAACGTGCTAACGAGGCTCCGCTCACTAGATGGACTTGTAGCTAAGGGTATGTTCGTCCAAAGCTAATAGTATTACTCCTCGATACTGTACACTTTTCCAGTAAAGTGTCACGACCCGATCCGACCGACGCTGCCCCGACCCGACGCTGCCCCGACGCCCATACCCGCCGACTTCCTGTTCTCGTTCCCCGACATTCGACCAACATTGGTTCCTTCGTGGTACCAGTTGCCTTGGGGCAACTGGCTGCTAACCCACGGTCGCTTGGCGACCAATGCATCGTGGGGCGAATCTCCGACTGTCGGCCGACATGTCCCGTTTCTGTTATGTCTCACTCTGCCCGTAGTTTCTCCGTCCCATTTCATATTCCTTTCATTCTCCTATTTTCCGTTGGATACTTGTCCTCCTATCGCGTACGTGTTCCTGACCCCTAGACCTTGCTCCTCGTCGCGTGCCCTAGTATCCACTCTGTCTGTTTCTCCCATTCGTCCTTCTTATCTCTTGTTTCTCCGTTTCTCCGATTCCTTCGAGTATATAAGCCCTCTGTCCCCTACCTTGTACTTCAGTCTGAATATCAACTTAGTCTCCCCTCGTAACCCTGTCCCGTCTTAAGTCGCTCCGGCGCACTCCTTCTTCTTTGTCTGTCCGAAATCCGGACCACGACAGCAGGGACGGCGCAGCACATAAGCTGAAGCCAAGGTCCGACTCCGCCGACGTTCGACCGACCCGATCGGCCGACGGTCTGACTTAGTCTGTTCTCGTACTTAACATAAAGGGTACTAATGACCGGTCTCTCTAGCGAGGTTTATAGCTAGGTACTATATCACTCCTAGCGAGGGTTCTTTGAGGTTACTAATGACCTAACTAGTGATATTCCTAGCTCCTGTAATGGATTCACAATTGAAATCGTTTCGGCCATAACAACGGGTAGTTAATTGGTAGGTTCCAGTTCTCTAACCAAACCTTATCCCCTTTGTTGATCTGGGGTAAGGATCTGTGGGCTGTGCGAGTCATCATGATTGCTTGCACATGGTTGTGGGCTTCCAGAGCCTTTGTCCTTGTTTTGGTTAATTGTTTCATCCTATTTTTGACTGCTGGGGCATTTGTTAGGATTTCGCCAGAGCTCTTGTCCAGCAGTGCACGTTAATCCCGTATTGGACGTTACGAGACTAGCTAGATCTCCCAACGGATCCAACGCTTCTGGTCCTCTTCACTAGGACCTTGCTGTGGTCGGATAGGACAGCAGATAAGGAATGGCAAGAATGACAAGTCTACCAGACTTGAAGTCACAGCTGAGACAATGTCAAGTACCTTAGACAATGTCAAGAGAGGGAGGGAGAACACCAGGTAGTTCTTGCCTTGTTAGGGCTCAAAGAACTCAACACTAGGAGCGAGAGGAGAACACTGTCTAGTAGCAACAACGCTAAGATTTGAATTGGGAAACTACCTACTTACAAGCTTGCTATTTATCGTGTATTGTACAAGCTATTGAGAGGTGATAGTTCACCAGAAGGCAAGGGGAAATGGAAGTCCGTATCTAAACATAGGGTGGGGAACAACGGAGGTCTGTAGTTAAACATAGTACAAAACGGAAGAAGAGAAGAGAAGGGAAAAGCAGGAGTCCATGCTCCAAAGAGTCCAAGGTCTCTAAGTTTAGCTATTCTCCTACGTCGGTGTTGTTTGTCCATTTATTCCAAGTTAAGTTCTTCTTCTTCATGAAACTCCCAGTCTTCCCATTGTGCGTTGACTACCATCATGTCTGTGAGGTGTTATGAATATTATTTTTGATTCCTTTGACGTCCTCACAGACATGATGGTAGTTGATGCACAATGGGAAGACTGGGAGTTTCACGACGAAGAACTTAACTTGGAATAAACGGACGAACAACATCAGTGTAGGAGAATAGCTAAATTTAGAGACTTTGGACTCTTTGGAGCACGGACTCCCACTTTTCCTTTCCCTTCCCTTCTTCCGTTTCTGTACTATATTTAACTACGGACCTCCGTCGCTCCCATTCTATGTTTAGATACGGACCTCCATTTCTCCGCCTTCTGACGAACTACCATCTTTCAATAGCTTGTACAATACACAATAAATAGCAAGCTTGTAAGTAGGTAGTTTCCCAATTCAAATCTTAGCGTTGTTGCTACTAGACAGTGTTCTCCTCTCGCTCCTAGTGTTGAGTTCTTTGAGCCCTAACAAGGCAAGAACTACCTGGTGTTCTCCCTCTCTCTCTCTCAACGATTGTCTAAGGTATTTGACATTGTCTCGGCTGTGACTTCAAGTCTGGTAGACTTGTCATTCTTGCCACTCCTTATCTGCTGTTCTATCCGACCACAGCAAGGTTCTAGTGAAGAGGACCAGAAGCGTTGGATCTGTTGGGAGATCTAGCTAGCCTCGTAAACATCCAGTACAGGATTAATGTGCACTGCTGGACAAGAGCTCTGGTGAAATCCTAACATGAGGATGTCGAAGGAATCAAAAATAGTGTTCATAACAGCATTGGTAGCGTCAATGGTCAATAGGAATGTCTTGGAAGTGTGTCTGTAGAGAAGTTTGAATGGGGTTTCTTTTCTTCCGGAATGTACTTGGTTGTTGTGGGTGAATTCGACCAATGAAAGGTTCTGGCTCCATTTGTGAGGATTGGATGAGCAATAGATGGCGAGATAGGCTTCAATCTCCTGGTTGAATTGCTCTGTTGTGCCATCTGTTTGAGGGTGGTATGTGTTAAGACTCGAACACTGGACGTCAGAGCAGACGTCGGAGACGGAGCGGAGGGGGCAAGACCTTGGCTTCAACTTATGTGTTGCACCCCTCTTGGTATCGCAATGGTCTCACTTGAGAACCAAGGATGGAGAACGCCTGAAGGCGAAGGGTTGTCCAAAGACGGAGGGAAGAAAGACAGAGAGAGAGAAAGACGGAGGGTGTCCAAAGACAGAGACAAACAGACAGAGGGTTTGGGCACAAGTTAGGAGAGGAAATCTAAGTCGATTATCAGACTGGAGAATACAAATGTAGTAGACTAGGTTTATATACTGCAGCAGATAAGAGAGTAGTACTAATCATAAGGTCTACTAATAATGTACTACATAGGAATAGTGGACAAAGGAATAGATAGAGACAAAGGAAGACAAAGGAATAAGAAGTTGTAGCTATCATGTGGACGCAGAGCGAATAAGTAAGCTATGGAGGGAATTTGGAGGAACGGAGGAGATACGAGGATCAGATAACAGATAAGACAGAATGGGAAGGTCTGGGAACTAAGAAAAAACCAAATAGCCAAGGTCGCCGGAGGAACGGTGACCAAGATGCCTGAGCAACCGAGAGGAGGGAAGTCTGAGGGGATAAGGACACAGGGGAGCGGAGAGGTGATATTGGACTGATGGAGTGCTGTGGCTGAATGGTGGCACAGGAGCCAAGATCCTGTTGCTATGGGGAAAGCTTAACAGACAGCGGAGGTTGTCCAGAAGATCTTTGGACGGGTTCCTAACAGTATGCAGTGGAGAATGCTGGCTTGATATTGAGGAGCTTGTATAGTTCCTGCATAGACTTGGCAGCGAAACAAGGGTCTCTGTCTGAGATGACTATCACAAATCCCTATGCTTACCTAAGCTGGGTATTAAGACAAGGGGACAGTAGTCTTAGATAAGCAGCAAGCAAGAGTGAAGAGATCAAAGATCAGATAATAGATGGAGGATAAGACAGGCTAGGCTGTAGACAAGTTGTTAAGTCTGGGTCCTACAGATGCCAGACAGCTAGTTTATATACACAGAGGGCTAGGACCTGGGACACTACTAGATGACCCCAGGAACTCTAGTCCTTACTAATTACATGGAGAAACTAATATCTCCTAGCCAATAGCATAAAACCCTTACTAATTGTTAACAATGACACCATATGACAACATAGATAAAGATCTTATCTTACTGATTGTTCCAGAACCCTCTAGAATGATGAGGAGTGATAAACTACAGATGGCACAGATAATCAACACATGATACAGATAATAATGATCGGCGCGTAGCTCCTGAACGGATGCACACCCCGCAACGTCCCGGGTATTGTCAGAATGCAACGGACGAGGGCTTTCCAACGGTACTAAGTACGAGATAAACGGCCCAGTATTTGGCGAGATATAATGTAAACAATGTATTCTGCCAAATCTGTGACAATGACCTTATCGGGAATTCCGTATTTTGAGAACAGCTTGTCCATCAGAATTGAGGCTATGTCTTTGGCTGTGGCGGTCTTTGAGCAAGGCAATAGAATTATCCCCTTTGTAAGTCCATGGTCCACTATGGACAAAATAGAATTGAAGTTGTTGGACAGGGGGAGGTCAGTAATGAGGTCCATCGAGATCTGGGCAAAGGGTTGCATTGATTTTGGTCCAGGGATAGGTTGCAGGGGGGGTTTAGTGGGGCAACGGTTAATCTTGAACTGTTGACATTTTGGGCATCCAGTGATGTAGTGCTGTACGTAATCTTTGACTCCTGGCCAATAGACAAACTGCTGGAGTTTGCAGAGTGTTTCAGCAATTCCAGGGTGGCTGGCAGTTGGAGCGTCATGTATCCATTGTAGGAGGTGACGTTTCAGGGGAGTAATGTTGGGGATGAGTATTCTCCCGGTGCTGTGAGGAATAGGATCATCTGGGGTGTCGTCTAATTTTGGATCAATCATTTCCCTATTGTTCTTGACATCATCAAGATCTTGCTGATTGAGAATGGAGATCTGCTCCACTGAATTGACTATTAGGGATTCATCAAAGACAGTTACGTTTTGATTGTCTTTTTTGTTGGGATGATGATCCGGTCGTTGGGATAATGCATCAGTGGGGCCATTCTTCTTTCCAGGGATGTGTTTGATCTTGAGATTTGGCTTGAAATGTTCCATGTAGGCGGTTTATCTTGCTTGACAACAGTTCAGGGTTTGGGGTTCCCTAAATCTTGAGAGGTTCTCATGGTCGGACCATACAGTGAATTTGTGCCTGGCTCCTTCAAGGTGGTGTCTCCATTCCTTGAGAGCACGGATAATTGCTAGCCATTCTTGTTTGAAGCAATGGTAGTTGCGTTTGGTTTTAGAGAATGGTTTGGAATAGAATGTGATTGGGTGTTTGACACCATCCTCGTCTCTTTGGGAGAGGACTGCTCCTGAGGCAAATAGGGATGCGTCGGTTTCGATTTTGAAGGGTCGGTCTGGGGTGGGGATAGCGAGGATAGGTTTTTCCATAAAGTGACACTTGAGGTCTTCAAAGGTGTGCTGATGCTTGGCTTCCCAGTGGAACTTGACGTTTTTAGACATTAAGGCATTAAGGGGGGCTGTGTGCTTGGTGTAGTTCTTGATGAAGCGGCAGTAGAAGTTGCAAAAGCCGATAAACTTCCGAACATCACAAGTTGTGGTCGGAACGGGCCAGTTTTTGATTCCATCAAGTTTGGCATGGTCCATCTTGATTGAGGTTGGGGTAATAATAGCACCAAAATATTTGAGACATTGCTTCTCGAATTCGCATTTCTCAGCCTTCAAATAGAGATCATTCTCTTTGAGGATCTTCAGGACTTCTTTAGTGATCTTGTCAAGTTGTTCTTTAGTGGCTGCATGGATGAGGATGTTGTCCATGTAGACAATGACTTTTCCTTGATCAATGAGATCTCGGAATATGTGATCCATCATTGCCTGGAAGGTGGCAGGGGAGTTGCACATTCCAAAGAACATGACTGTGGGTTCAAATAGTCCCTTAGGGGTCTTGAAGGCGGCTTTCCATTCATCTCCTTTCTGGATTTGGATGTTATTGTATCCGGCGCGGACATCTAATTTAGTGAACCAATTAGAGCCTTTGATTTTGTCCAATAGGGAGTTGATGATGGGAATGGGGTATGCATTCTTGACAGTGTACTTGTTGAGATGATAATAGTCTTGGCATGGGCGTAGTTTTCCATCCTTCTTTCCAACAAAGAAGAAGGGGGTGGCCATTGGAGATTTTGATGGTTGAATATAGCCTTTGGCGAGGTTCTCTTTGATGAACTTGTCAAGTTCTATGTCTTCTTGGGTGGACAGTTTGTAAGGTTTGAATGAGCGGATCTTGGCATTGGGCGTAAGTTCTATCTTGTGGTCCCAGGGTCAGCTGGGTGGAAATCGTGTTGCTTGTTGTTTGTTGAATATATTGAGGAACTGGTGGAATTTTGGAGGAACAACTTTGCGAGGGTTGTTTTCTTTCTTCTCTCTGTATTCTTGAGCAATAGCCTGTGATGTGTTAGCTTTGAAATTGATTTCTTTGAACAAGGTGGGTTTGAGTTTGAGTACT
This sequence comes from Macrolepiota dolichaula, assembly GCA_003315915.1. Taxonomy (NCBI): domain Eukaryota; kingdom Fungi; phylum Basidiomycota; class Agaricomycetes; order Agaricales; family Agaricaceae; genus Macrolepiota; species Macrolepiota dolichaula. The sequence continues at coordinate 1,338 of QFDT01002440.1, read as the reverse complement.
CTGGAGACTTGCTCGACAGAGGTGGGTTGTTCTGTCATGGAGTAGACAAGGGAGCAGATCCTGCTGTTGTCTTGGATGGGGTTTCTCCATTTCATTGTTTGTTTTTGCCAATCAACATCTGGATTGAAGTGGGCTAACCAGGGCATTCCTAAAATAATCCAGGGTCCTCCTAAACCAATTATTTTTGGTTTGAGGAGCATGCACTTTCCATCAATGGTTACATTAAGGGTTGCGGCATGTGTGGCCTTCCCTTGATTGTTAGTTGATCCATTGGCATTAATAATTGTGATTGGATGATCCAGGGGTGTAGTGGGGAGATTCCATTGGGTTATGAGAGAGTGATTGATATAGATTCCTGCGGCTCCAGAATCAAGTAGAGTGAGATGTTCTGCGGTTTTTGAATTGGGTAGGTGGACAGTGGTTTGCAAGAAGATAATATTGTTCTGTTGATTAAGAGACATTTGGTTAACTGATTCTTGGGAAGAGGAGCAAGAGCGAGAGTGAAAAATGTCCTTATCCTTGTCCATATATAGTACATTGTCCAATTTGGGCAGATTCTGAGGTCTAGATGCAGATGCTAGCCTCTTTAGGCAAAATCCTTTATAATCTCCTTGTTTGGAGATTCATCTGCAAGGTCAAATAGACCTTTGACTTCGTCTTCTGTGAGTTTGTTGACAATGTGGTTGATTCGTTGGGCTTGACTGGCAAATCTTTGGTTCTTTCCTTTCTCATTTTGGGCACTGGCCTGGCGAGAAAAAGAGGGTTTTCTGGGTGTCTTGGGTTCCTTGCACATCTTGGCTGTGTGTCCTGGCCTGAAGCAGTTAAAGCAGAGCTGTTTCTTGTAGGCTTGCTGGAGGCATGGAGGGAGTAGGGCATTGAGATGCTCCTGGAGCGCTGATTTAACTTTGTTGGCAGTGTAGAGTGGAGAGTTTGGATCTTCCTCATTGTCTGAGGTCTCTTCATTGGTTTTGTCATATCCGTAGGAGTCCAGTTGCAAAGAGTCCAATCTGGTGTTTGGTGAGTTGAACCTGATGTTGTTGAGGATCTGCTGAAGTGTATCAACGTCCATTGCGTAGGGATCTTTGGTAGTGTGAGAGCTTGCACTTGGCGTGTAAGTTGGGAAATGGTGGCCTTTGTGTGAAAAAGGGCGATGTTTCTTCTTCTGGTAGACAGGTTGGGGATTTGCTCTAGCTCTGTTAGAGTAGTAGTGTTAAGCTCGAGGACAGACTAGGGCAGACCGTCGGCCGATCGGGTCGGTCGAACGTCGGCAGAATAGGACCTTGGCTTCAACGTGTGTGTTGCGCCGTCCCTACTGTCGGGGTCCAGATTTCAGACAGA
>QFDT01002439.1:1616-15204 GCA_003315915.1 Macrolepiota dolichaula | reverse complement strand
AGATACTTTCACTGCCCATGCAGCGCTGATACCGTTAAAGCTTGGGTCCTTGAAGGAAGAGTTGACGGTGAATGGTGCTGGCGGTGCTGGGTTGGGTTGGAAGTATGGCTGAGATACAGAATCAGACCATTGAACCGGTGAGGATATTGGGGGACTCACGGTTTCTGTCTGGATGAGACCCATGTAGTGGTTTTGAGCGTTCACTAGAGAGTATTGATACATAACGTGATGCTCGGCTTGGTCGATGTGTGAGTGAGGGTGCGTGGAACACTATCCGAGTGATCAACTTACAAGCTGTTATTTTAGGGAAGGGGATCGGTGAATTAGTATATTTACTAACGTGCTATGATACCTGTTTCTTACCGGTTCCAATCATCCAGACAGGACCGGCGGATTCAGAGAGGATACCCCTTCCTGAGAAGAGATTGAGTTGCCCACCATTGCTATCCAAGTCGTGGTCGGCTAGCCAGACCCAAGTTCCCTAGAGTCATATCATTTGCACATTAAATACACCAAAAAATCTCAAGGTTCGTACCTCTAGATATGCTGTTGACTGAGGGGTAAGGTGCAAAGCGAGGAAGGCAGCGAAGCAATTGGTCGTTCCACCTGACCCCGAGCTCGGGCATTGATTTCCTTCCAGGTTTGTACCGGCAGCACCACCCAACCTTGTATATGTCAGAAAATGTATTTGAATTTTGATCGAGGACTACCAACCTGATATGCGAGTCCCACATTCCGGCACCTCCATTCTGCCCGCTTGGTTGCTTGACATTCCACTCTACAACAATCGCACCAGCAGCTAGAGAAAAAATACACATCAGGCGACACTCGAAACAAGAATAAGACAATACATACCAGGGCCGATCGTTGAGAATATAATATCAGTTATCTCAATCACGCCTTGGGAGCCTGATGCCCCAACTCTGACCACCGGCTGCGGACTGCTCTGGCTTTGGAAGGCGGACCCCTTACCAGCAATAACTGACCAAGCTTCACCAACCATTTGTGTTCCAGCGGGGACAGTGAGAGTCGAAGTAACGACATACGTCCCCGCATCAAAGAATATAATTTTACACCCGGAAAACTGATTGTCTAAGGTGAGTAAACCGTCGGTGAAAGCACGACCTGTACTAACCTTGTCGAAAACCGCTTGCAGGGCAGCAGTATCATCCGTTCGGCCATCACCCTTGGCTCCGTTGTCCTTGACACTCACGAACTGGCTGACAGCATAGGCCTCATATTGAGGGTGGGTCTTTCCAAAGATCTTGCCACTTCCATCGAGTAGGACAGAAGGTTTACTGGCACTGACAATACTGCTTTGCACGAATGACCCGGTGGGGTTGGTCCCTGTGTATACGTTCCCCTGCCCCCAGCTTTGAATAGTAGTAGTACCGCCTTGCAACACCACGGTGCCATCGGCAACACCGACGGCAGTCGGAACGTTCGTAAGTTTAGCGTTGTTAATCACGAGTGATCCGGATAGTCTGCCGTTGCTTGGCTGGGAAGTTCGGATGAAAATGGGGGTGTTGGTAACGGTAGCGTCAATGATAGCTTCTCCTCCCGCAGTTTGTTCGTTAACAGTGGTTGCACCAGTTGTTACGTCAAACCCGACCTGACAGTTGTTGATGTTTATGCCCTGGAAAGTCCAGCCTGGGTTGTGGATATATAAGTCCGCGATCTTAATGTGTTTGAACCACTTACCCCAATTCCAGACAGCGAACACCGCTGTCTGTGCATTGTCGATGGTGATATTGCGGACCGTGAATCTGAGTAGAGATCAGAGTAGTTCTCTACAACACTCGTCCTGGCTAACGCACTGTTGATTGCCGACCCATATACCAAACTTTCCTACAGAAAAATCAGATACTGTCTGGGACACATGCCGACTTAAACGAACCTCCATTGAATACTAAGTCCCCCATAAATCCGCCACTAAAAACAAATGATTAACGGTTATTTCACCAATTTCACTATACATGCCTCCCGTTCTCCATGAAAATGCCTAGGCTCATTTAGATCAAATCCCAACTTCATAGACTGGATGATGACAAACCTTGGTGTGCGGTGTCAGAAGCAGTCGACATGTGGAATACAATGTTCATCAAGGAGGTTGCCTGAGAAACTTGCCAGTGTATGCCAGTTCCTTGAGACAGGGTCGCGGGGACTCTGGGTGATTTATGATATGTATTAGCCGAGAATTGAAACAAAATTGTTATACCTTGTGACATCAATAACAAAGTTTCTAACGGATCGGAAGCTACGAGAAGACCGGTCAGGTCATGAGTAGGTCAAAGCAAATGCACCTCACAAGTTGTTCTGATTTATATAAAATTGAGCGCCGCCCGCAAGGTACGGGTCGGCATCTAATACACGCGAGAGAAACGCGTCAGATAAGCGTTAACACTGTCCACGAAGCTCACCTATAACAGCTATTCCGTCGAAGGATGACGAAGCTAGCAAGGTTGGCGGTGACCTTGCATCACCGATCAATTGTGTATAATAATAGGCGATGATTGGTGCTGAAACAAGGTAAGTCCTGCGATCAATGAGTAGGATTTATAGGTGCCTTTCGACAAGTCAACATGAGACAGAGCATACCCTTGCGGGAAAAATACAACCGCAGGCGTGATTCTAAACCAACCATTGAGCAGGGGATTCCTAATAGAACTAGAGCGCCACTTACGTTGAAGAATTACAGTCGCCCCCACCGCAACGGCTTCCCGCTTGGATCGCTGCACTGGCAGGTCCTCAGTACGATGTCATCACCACGTTGAGTGAACCCACTTGATTGCTGCTGTATCATCTGTAACACCATCACCTTTTGCACCAAAGTCCTAGTAGCTCTAGGATTAGAGGTGCCTCACATCACACCATTGAAGGCGAACCTTGACATTTCTGAAAACTTGATAACTCGAAGGATTGGGATTGAATGCCGCCGTTCCTTGGTGCTTGATGTTCTGACGCCAGAATGGGTCACTAGCAGCTGCAGTCCCAGCACCTAAGGGTGCTGAACACGACGAACCCAGTCCGTTCACAGAGACAACGAGAGAGAAACAGAGAAGAGCGACACTAATCAATAACCCTCGCAGCATATTGGAGAAGTTATGACCCAAGTGTAGGGTGACAGTCCGCAATATAGCAGAGAGAAACCTGGTTCGAACACGCCAGTATCGATTCTGGCTTTATAATACTTGAGAATGAGCGAATGAGTTAGGCACGAGTGCTTGTGATATGCTTTGGTCATACTGCTCGATGTCCCGCATGTCGAAAAGAACATCTTGTTCTTCTTATCCGCGTGCCTGAGTGAAGACACTATGTCTTTCCTGGTCCTGAGATAGCTGTCGCAGGCTCTGCGCTCGACCATGCGCTAAGTGAATTCGTATCCCAGCAGAAGGAGAAGCCAGTGACTCTCATTTCCCTACGAGGTCAGCTGACCGGAGGTATTCCCTTTGCCACAATAGCCCAGAAACCTGAAATGAGGTCCTAACGTGGTTTTCATCATCATTTCTGTCTCAAGAGTGATTTGTGAATGAGGATTGAACGTCTCTTACATATTATTTGAAGGACACCTCACTAGCATACCTGGTAGAATAAAATCTATGAAATCTGAAGAAAGTGACAGAACAAACAAGAATAGACCCACCACGAGCGCCCACAGCATTGAGTCACACCCACGAGATTTACAAGCACGTGGGACAGCCCTTTCTTGGCGTTATTCCCGAAACTCCATCTCACGAAACCTCAAGCCTCTTGGGAGTCTCTCGGCTGAATTCTGAGCAGACAAACAGATTTCTCGCTCAAACACCTTGCCCCGTGCCCACTGTGTGAAGCATTGCTCGGTTCCTCATATATTATGGGTAGCGCCGGGGCTAATCGTTTTGCAAAATGACCGGTCCACTCGGTCGAGCCCCGAGGGCGATCGAAGATGTATAGAAACAAGCCATTGGATGCCCCACATATACAGGCCCTTTGACTTTCTTCTACCTCGCTTTCCTTTTTTTCGACATTGATCTAGTGGAGCATGTTGAGTTTATCTTGGGGTCGAATGATCACAAGGTGGATGACATACTTGGACACTGATTGTAAAACCGTGTCGCTATTTACACCGCAATTCCTAAATTCAGGTGCTCAACGATGCCTTTGGAGGGGGTCGTCACGATTAGGCAGGTTTCGTGATAGTCCGTTCCCAGAAGTAGTGTGAGAAGTTGCGGAGATTCAGCGATGGCGGCAGGTGTAAGGGTAAGGGCCAAGAATCAATGTCCGCACTGGAGACTGAAGAGAGAAGAATTCGGAATCTGTGTTCTGGTGCCTGGGTAAATATATTACGATTATTTATAGTGCTAGTGCAGCCTGACTATGAAATCAGTGTCATTTGAAGCCGATTCTCGCGAATACTCACAGAATGGAAGTGTATATAAAAAACCCTTCGTATGTAAGTGACAATGTGCGATTGGGTATTTGTGTCGTGACGGAAAAGTCAGAGTTTACTCGCCGCCTAAAGGTCACGGAGCCGAGCCTTCTCACAGAGCGATTTCCAGGGAATTTCTCATGGGTGGCGACAGTCAGAACCTCGAGATACATAGTTGAGGAAGGTACAAAGATAGGGGCCCCAAAAGCTAGGAAGCCGAGGTGTGAGGTAAATATATGAGCACACTCAAATCATCTCAGTCCACCAGATTCGTTTCCGAGCACGAATAAAAACTTACGAGTTTGACTAGTGTAACGGGGCTCGACTGGTGGAAGTCCTCTTATCATGATCTATCACTGGGGGTGGTGAGACTGGGTGCAATCCACGTGACTTCTTCCCGCATCCAAAGCTTCAAGCTTCAAGTTCCATTATGACAATGACTAGTCATAGATTAACCCTACGAGTCTTCTTTGAAGTTTTCAGTTGCTTATTGCACCCCTCTATTATGCTTACTATGGTATCGCATTGATGGTTTCCTACTGCAGTGGGAAACAGCCCCTCCATCTCCCGACGTTAAATGACCTCATGCAAATGGTCCTCACTATATTGGTTCAAGTGTCAAATGATTTAAACCTTTTGCTCTCATAATCAATAACATTGTGAACAACTCATCCGCAAACATTGTCGGATGGGGTATTGTGTGTCAGGTTGTATAGTAGAGATCACGCAATTCCACATAGATTGTTATGGTTCACCTAGAGGGCACCACAAGGATGGCCGCTAGGCTAGTCAACACTGAAGGATCACTTCAACAATCACCTTCGGCTGACAACACTTGGTTGTCCTGGAGTACTGAACAGAGACTAATATCTCCTGCTGTTGACAGACAGGAGAACGCTAAGTTCACTTGAGGGAATGCAATGATAGAGTTGTATTCGAAAGAGAGAGAGATAGGACAAGCGTAGAAAGGAGGGAGGTAAACAAGAAGGTTGAAGCTGAAGCTTCAACTACAGAATAGTCCATTATTTATACATTTCGAGATACTTCTGCTTTTACTATTTCGTCCATTGCTCACTAAGATGAAACACTACTGACGGGATCGGAAGGGACGTTGGAACAAGATGGCATTCCGGGAATGGAAGCTCGTTGTGAAATGGAAGACGACGGATCTACAGAATCTGTACTATTGGAGTTCTCTTGATCCAAAGATGATGACGTTGTGGAGAAGTGGCTGATAGAGAGATTGACAGGGGAGTCGGTCCGGTGAAGGTTGTAGGGTCGGCCCATCAGGTACGGGTAGGTGAAGGATGTATCTCTGACGATCTGCCTCCATCTGTAGTTGTCGGCTCTGGTGAGTGTGGGCCAAGCGATTGTAGTCTCGTAGAGTCCATGCCGATAGATATGGATAAAGGGTGAATTATCCCATACTTGGTGAAGGTGGTGGTTGAGGTACTGGGACTCATACCGAGGAGGCGGAGGGGTTCCGTGTGGGGAGGTAGATCAGCCCAGTACTTCTTCATAGTCCGGAATGTTGAGAAGTTTGAGGCGCCACTTGTATAACCAATGCAGGGGGTTTGTTGTTGAGACCATAACATTATCCCCTTCGTAAACTGCGAGTTCCAACTCGCTATTATTTCTAGTCTGATCATCCGCTTCCAACATTGGAGAAGGGCTTGTTGTCTCCAACTTTGGAGAGAGGAGCTGCCAGGAAATTGGTGCGCTAGGGGCGGGAGCGTGTAGAGGGCAGGCCAATGGAGATGGAGGCCTGTTCTCCTTGTTGGAGTTGTTGGACATGTTTGAGGAGGGTGCTGACCATTTGCTGGAGGTCCGTAAATGGGGAGGGTTCTCGTTGGAGTTCTGTGTGGCCTGGAGGGCGGTAATATTCGGGTGTAACACAGACTCAATGTCTTGGATTGTAACGGGGAGAACGTGGCAGGGAGAAGCCAGCACTGTTCGGGACAATGTGGCGAGGTGGTTGGGGAAGTCTTGTCTGTTGATTACGAGAGGGAGCGGGGTCTGATTGGTGATTCTGGTTATGACATTGTTGTCCTTGTATGCTTTGAGAGCGATCATCCATTTGTCAATGGTCCATCTGGTTGCTTCGACGAGGCCGAGAGCGGTGGTTGGAAGAGGTCGTGAGTTGCCCAGGGCTAGGAGTTGGTGGAGGGCGTTGGCTTCGGTGATGGGGAGGTATGCTACCATCATTCGGAATGAATCTAGGAATGGGATGTATGGTTGGATTTGATTGACCATGCTGCGGAGGTCTGGAACGTCCTCAAGGTGGGTTTCGGGGAAACATATGATTTGGTAGAAGGCGACCTTGGCGTGATGAGTGAGTGTCCATAGGACCTCGAGCTCTCTGTGAATTCCAGATTTGGTGGAGTTCGGATATTTCTGTAAGTACTTCTCCGGGGAGGTCATCAGGAATAAAGTTGTTGATAAATCTGCCGACGTTGTGGTTCAGGCGGAGGAGAAGTCAGTGGCTAGTAATGCTGCTAGCAAGTGATACCCTGTACGAGTGGAGTATGGTAAGTATTTTGCTATTCCCTTGTAGAGCAGGGTTCTGTTCAGGCAAATATCGTTGGATCCTTTCAAGAAGTTGGAGAAGGATATGGTTGCATTCAGCTTCCAACCTAGGAGGGGGAGATAAGGGCTCGCTGGATTGGAGGGCATTAATCTGGGAGGATGCTGTGGTGGCAGGGCTAGGACTGTTGCCTGAGGATGGGGTGTTGGGGCTTGGGGTTGTCTGGTTTGACGGGTTCTGCGGACTTTGGGCATTGTTGGTAAGTGTGACAGAGGTAGAGGGCGAGGTAGAACGTGAGGGAGATGTGGGGATGGAAGACATGCATGTGTCTAGAGGCAATGGCGACGTTTATATGCGTCGAGGGTCTTCTTTGTGTTCCCTAAGTTGGAGGTGGGCTCCCATGTGTTCTTGGAAGTCGGATAGCCTTTTCACTTGATTAGGAACTCAAGGCTGTTGCGGCGTTTCTGGTGTCGGATAATTGATTCGACTTCATATTCCTCTTCTTGGTGAATTAGGACTGGTGGAGGGGTAGTGTGGTGTGGTCCATAAATGGTGTTCTCGGTTGCTGGGGTGAGGAGGGACGCATGGAACTTGTCATGGATCTTCCATGTCTTCGGAAGTTGGAGTTGGTAAACCACAGGAGAAATTTTCTTGATAACAATGAAGGGTCCTTCTCATTTCTGGGCCATTTTCTTGGACGGGTAGTTGATTGGTAGGTTCCGGTTCTCTAACCAAACCTTATCCCCTTCGTTGATCTGGGGTAAGGATCTATGGGCTGTGCAAGTCATCATGATTGCTCGCGCATGGTTATAGGCTTTCAGAGCCTTCATCCTTGTTTCAGTTAATTGTTTCATCCTATTTTTGACTGCTGGGGCATTGGTAGCGTCGATGGTCGATGGGAAAGTCTTGGGAGTGTGTCCGTAGAGAAGTTTGAACGGGGTTTCTTTTCTTCCGGAGTGTACTCGGTTGTTGTGGGTGAATTCGACCAATGGGAGGTTCTGGCTCCATTTGTGAGGGTTGGATGAACAATAGATGGTGAGATAGGCTTTGATCTCCTGGTTGAATCATTCTGTTGTGCCATCTGTTTGAGGGTGATATGCAGTGGAGAATGCTGGCTCGATGTCAAGGAGCTTGTATAGTTCTTGCATAGACTTGGCGGTAATGTGCTAGTTAGGTAGTGGAAGTGAAATCAATATAAAATCACTATAAGTCACAATGGGTCACTAAGTTCACCACTACTAACTGCTAGTGCTCATGAATGAGTTTTGAAGGGGAGGTAATCAAATAGATAGATAGGGGTGGGGGTTGGTAGTAGCTAGCGAGATGGCTCACTAGTAGTTTTGGTAGTTAGTGAGTGGGGGTTTATTAATGGGGTGGTCATTAGATGATGACGGATAAGGTTGTTTAATTGAAATATAACTTTGAATCCTAAATGACGGCTATGTCACTATAGATACCAAGATAAAGGATTCGCGAGGATAGTTAACAGGCCAGTAGCTAACTGCACTGTGGTTATACCCTCCCGATCTAGTGAACGTACTGACTTGTACCCTCTTGATACAAGATGCGATGTGAACGCTAGTGACCGTTCGTCGATCAACTCACTATATCCAATCTATAGGAATTCTCGTTAATCTAATCTCACTTCCTTAATCTGAGGTCTCTATTGACCGAAGCTAAATCTTAATTCACACTAGACAAGTCACTTAATAAATCACTTATATATGATCTATCACTAGACAAGCTGGCAAGATTGCTTGCCCAACATGCTCACTAGCAAGGGGTATTTATACATTGCAAGGCTAACTAGATTACATATGACAAAACAGTAAAATATTGAATTATCGGCCAGTCGGACCTCCACTAGCTACCCTATAACCTGGGTTGAGGGTTCGCTAGCCCAATCGGAAGTCTATCTAGTGATCCCGGATGGGTGTCCATGTGGACGGTGCTCTCGCGAGCTATGGTACCTAGCTACATCCGTTGGTAGCTAGGATCGGTAGTATATGACGTCAGGCCGTCCTGCGTACCTAGTTATTATCTTTATTCCAATGTGTGGCTAACAGCTATTGATCGATCGATAGCTAGCTGGCGCCTTGCTATTGGTACCCAGAGCGGCTTTGCATTGCCTTACGAGCCCGATTGCTTGTGAGGTATCTCCTTGCTAGCCGGTCCTTCCGATGTGTGTCCCGGTTCGATTCTGGGGAGGGCTAACTAACGCAGCTGTACACTGACTAATCGCTAGGCTTGAGCTGTAGCTAGAATATTACATCGCGAACCGGTCTTTTGAGGAGTTGTGTTATTCTAAATAGACTGACGTCGCTAACCGCTTTAGGTGACTAGGGTTGCATCGCTAGACCTCAGGGCCCATTCGCCTTAGTGATCCGTTGACCTACTGATCCGGGGCGCTATAGATAGTCGTAGTGAGACACTTTAACGTGCTAGCAAGGCTCCGCTCACTAGATAGACCTGTAGCTAAGGGTATGTTCGTCCGAAGCTAATAGTATTCTTCCTCAATACCGTACGCTTTTCCGGTAAAGGGTACTAATGACCGGTCCCTCTAGTGAGGTTCATAGCTAGGTACTACATCACTCCTAGCGAGGGTTCCTTGATGTTACTAACAGCCTAACTGTTAGGAACCCGTCCGAAGATCTTCTGGATGACCTCCGCTGTCCATTAAGCTTTCCCCATAGCAACAGGATCTTGGCTCCTGCGCCACCATTCAGCCACAGCACTCCGTCGGTCCAATATCACCTCTCCGCTCTCCTGTGTCCTTATCCCCTCAGACTTCCCCCCTCTCGGTTACTCGGGCATCTCAGTTGCCGTTCCTCCGGCGACCTTGGCTATTCGGTTTTCTCTTAGTTCCCGGACCTTCCTATTCTGTCTTATCTTTTATCTGATCCTCGCATCTCCTCCATCCCTCCGAGTTTCCTCCATAGCTTACTCATTCGCTCCGCGTCCACATGATTGCTACAACTTCTTATTCCTTTGTCTTTCTTTGTCCTCCTTTGTCTTCCTTTGTCTCTATATGTTCCTTTGTTCACTATCCTATGTAGTACGTCATTAGTAGACCTTATGATTAGTACTACTCTCTTATCCGCTGCAGTATATAAACCTAGTCTACTACGTTTGTATTCTCCAGTCTGATAATCGACTTAGATTTCCTTCTCTAACTTGTGTCCGAACCCTCTGTCTGTCCGCCTCCGTCTTCGGACACTTCCAGTCTTTCTCCCTCTCCGTCTTCCCTCCCTCCGTCTTCGGACGACCCTCCGCCTTCGGGCGTTCTCCATCCTTGGTTCTCAAGTGAGACCATCGCGATACCAAGAGGGGCGCAACACATAAGTTGAAGCCAAGGTCTCGCCCCCTCCGCTCTGTCTCCGATGTCCGCTCTGACATCCAGTGTTCGAGTCTTAACACTAACTAGTGATATTCCTAGTTCCTGTAATGGATTCACGATCGAAATTGTTTCGGCCGTAACAGCGGCGAAGCGAGGGTCTCTGTCTGAGATGACCTTATTGGGAATTCCATATTTCGAGAACAGCTTGTCCATCAGAATTGAGGCTATGTCTTTGGCTGTGGCAGTTTTGAGCAAGGCGATAGAATTATCCCCTTTGTAAGTCCATGGTCCACTATGGACAAAATAGAATCAAAGTTGTTGGACAGGGGGAGGTCAGTAATGAGGTCCATCGAGATCTGGGCAAAGGGTTGCGTTGATTTAGGTCCAGGGATAGGTTGCAGGGGCGGTTTAGTGGGGTGACGGTTAATCTTGAACTGTTGACATTTTGGGCATCCAGTGATGTAGTGCCGTACGTAATCTTTGATTCCTGGCCAATAAACAAACTGCTGGAGTTTGCGGAGTGTTTCAGCAATTCCAGGGTGGCCGGCGGTTGGAGCGTCATGTATCCGTTGTAGGAGGCAACGTTTCAGGGGAGTAATGTTGGGGATGAGTATTCTCCCGGTACTGTGGGGAATAGGATCATCTGGGGTGTCGTCTAATTTTGGATCAATCATTTCCCTATTGTTCTTGACATCATCAAGATCTTGCTGATCGAGAATGGAGATCTGCTCCACTGAACTGACTATTAGGGATTCATCAAAGACAGTTATGTTTTGATTGTCTTTTTTGTCGGGATGATGATCCGGTCATCGGGATAATGCGTCAGCAGGGCCATTCTTCTTTCCAGGGATGTGTTTGATCTTGAGATTCAGCTTGAAACGTTCCATGTAAGTGGTCCATTTTGCTTGACAACGGTTCAGGGTTTGGGGTTCCCTAAATCTTGAGAGGTTCTTGTGGTCGGACCATACAATGAATTTGTGCCTGGCTCCTTCAAGGTGGTGTCTCCATTCCTTGAGAGCACAGATAATTGCTAGCCATTCTTGTTCGGAGCAATGATAGTTGCGTTTGGTTTTAGAGAATGGTTTTGAATAGAATGCAATTGGGTGTTTGACACCATCTTTGTCTCTTTGGGAGAGGACTGCTCCTGAGGCAAATAAAGATGTGTCGGTTTTGATTTCGAAAGGTCGGTCTGGGGTGGGGATAGCGAGGATAGGTTTTTCCATAAAGCAATGCTTGAGGTCTTCAAAGGCATGCTGATGTTTGGCTTCCCAGTGGAACTTGACGTTTTTAGACATTAAGGCGTTAAGGGGGGCTGCGTGCTTGGCATAGTTCTTGATGAAGCGGTGGTAGAAGTTGCAAAAGCCAATAAACTTCTGAACATCACAGATTGTGGTCAGAACGGGCCAATTTCTGATTCCATCAAGTTTGGTGTGGTCCATCTTGATTGAGGTTGGGGTAATAATAGCACCAAGGTATTCGAGGCGTTGCTTCTTGAATTCGCATTTCTTGGCCTTCAAATAGAGATCGTTCTCTTTGAGGATCTTCAGGACTTCTTTAGTGATCTTGTCAAGTTGTTCTTTAGTGGCTGCATGGATGAGGATGTTGTCCATGTAGACAATGACTTTTCCTTGATCAATGAGATCTCGGAATATGTGATCCATCATTGCTTGGAAGGTGGCAGAGGAGTTGCACATTCCAAAGAACATGACTGTGGGTTCGAATAGTCCTTTAGGGGTTTTGAAGGCAGCTTTCTATTCATCTCCTTTCTTGATTTGGATGTTATTGTATCTGGCATGGACATCTAATTTTGTGAACCAATTAGAGCCTTTGATCTTGTCCAGTAGGGAGTTGATAATGGGAATGGGATATGCGTTCTTGACGGTGTACTTGTTGAGATGACGATAATCTTGGCACAGGCGTAGCTTTCCATCCTTCTTTCCAACAAAGAAGAAGGGGGCGGCCATTGGGGATTTTGATGGTCAAATATAGCCTTTGGCAAGGTTTTCTTTGATGAACTTGTCAAGTTCTATATCTTCTTGGGTGGACAGTTTGTAAGGTTTGAATGAGCGGATCTTGGCATTGGGTGTAAGTTCTATCTTGTGGTCCCAGGGTCGGCTGGGTGGAAATCGTGTTGCTTGTTGTTTGTCGAATATATCGAGGAACTGGTGGAATTTTGGAGGAACAACCTTGCAAGGGTTGTTTTCTTTCTTCTCTCCATATTCTTGGGCGATAGCCTGCAATGCGTTAGTCTTGAAGTTGATTTCTTCGAATGAGGTGGGTTCGAGTTCGAGTACTCTGGAGACTTGCTCGACAGAGGTGGGTTGTTCCGTCATGGAGTAGACAAGGGAGCGGATCCTGCTGTTGTCTTGGATGGGGTTTCTCCATTTCATTGTGCGTTTTTGCCAATCAACATCTGGATTGAAGTGGGCTAACCAGGGCATTCCTAGAATAATCCGGGGTCCTCCTAAACCAATTATTTTTGGTTTGAGGAGCATGCGCTTTCCATCAACAGTTACATTAAGGGTTGCAGCATGTGTGGCTTTTCCTTGATCATTAGTTGATCCATCAGCATTAATGATTGTGATCGGATGATCCAGGGGTGTAGTGGGGAGATTCCATCGGGTTACGAGAGAGTGATCGATATAGATTCCTGTGGCTCCAGAATCGAGTAGAGTGAGGTGTTCTGCGGTTTTTGAATTGGGTAGGTAGACAGTAGTTTGCAAGAAAATAATATTGTTCTGTTGGTTTAGAGACATTTGGTTAACTGATTCTTGGGAAGAGGAGCAAGAGCAAGAGTGAAAAGTGTCCTTATCCTTGTCCATATATAATACATTGTCCAATTTGGGCAGATTCTGAGGTCTAGACGCAGATGCTAGCCTCTTTAGACAAAATCCTTTATGATCTCCTCGTTTGGAGATTCATCTGCAAGGTCGAATAGACCTTCAACTTCGTCTTCTGTAAGTTTGTTGATGATGTGGTTGATTTGTTGGGCTTGACTGGTGAATCTTCGGTCCTTTCCTTTCTCATTTTGGGCACTGGCCTGGTGAGGAAAAGAGGGTTTTCTGGGCGTCTTGGGTTCCTTACACATCTTGGCTGTGTGTCCTGGCCTGAAGCAGTTAAAGCAGAGTCGTTTCTTGTAGGCTTGCTGGAGGCGTGGAAGGAGTAGGGCATTGAGATGCTCCTGGAGCGCTGATTTAACTTCATTGGTGGTGTAGAGCGGAGAGTTTGGATCTTCCTCATCGTCTGAGGTCTCTTCATCAGTTTCGTCATATGCGTAGGAGTCCAGTTGCGAGGGGTCCAATCTGGTGTTTGGTGAGTC
>QFDT01002435.1:0-16612 GCA_003315915.1 Macrolepiota dolichaula | reverse complement strand
GTCGCCACGCAAAGGAAGGGGTGGAAGGCTGAAATTAAGCTCGCCTAGTAATTGCTTAATCCAGACTAGTTGGCGGCTCGCGTCTGAGAGCGCCATGTACTCGGCTTCCGTAGAAGATAATGCAACAGTCTTTTGCATCCTAGAAACCCATGTCACTGCGGATTGCGCAAATGACACAAAGTAACCGGACTGAGACCGTCTGGTGTTGGGATCAGCTCCCCAATCGCTGTCACTGAAGGCAATTATACCTTCTCCCCCTTTTCCGTTCATGGTGATACGGTAAAGGCGCGTTGCGCTGAGATAGCGCATTATGTAGTACGCGCGGTCAAGGTGTTCTTGACTGGGGTTGTGAGCATGCCTTGATAGTTGTGTCACAGCATGCGCAATGTCTGGTCGCATGCTGATCATTAGGTACATCAAGGAGCCGATCACCTGCTGGAAGCGTGTTCGGAGCACCGGAGTGGGCTCACCGGGATTCGCAACGGCTTGATAGCCTTCCGGGAGAGGTGTTTTTGCGGGTTTCGCGTCAATCATGTTGAACCTCTTTAGAACCTTATCTAGGTAATCCCGTTGATCTAGGTAGATCATGTGATTCTTTCGATCCCGACGGATTGTCATGCCAAGGAACTCTGTTCCTGAGGTTTCCCTACAATCCCATCGCTTCATGAACTCTCCTTTCTTCTTTTTCAGAAGGGCGGAGTCATTTCCCATAAAAAGCACGTCGTCAACGTAGACTATGGCAATGACAAGCTTGCCAGTCTTTGGATTGACATAAATATATACGCCAGCGTCAGATTTGCATCGCTTAAATCCTAGGGTTATCATTGACGCGGATACTTCGCGCCACCAGGATAAGCCGGCTTGCTTAAGGCCGTATAACGCTCGGCGCAACCTCCACACCTTCTTTTCTTGGCCAGGGATGACGTGTCCTTCTGGCTGCTCCATAAATATCTCTTTGTCGAGGTGTCCGTATAGATAGGTGGTCTTCACGTCTAGACCTTCTATATCCCAATCTTCTAGAGCCGCTAACGCGAGTAAAATACGCGTGGACTCGTATCGGACAACTGGTGAGAATAGTTCGTTGAAATCGACGCCCTCGATTTGTGAGAATCCTTTTGCCACTAGCCTAGCCCTATATCTACCATCGGACTTGGCGGTGTAAACCCAGCGATTTTTAATCGCTCTCCTTCCCTTTGGGAGATCGACTAGTTCGTATACCTGTCGATCCTTAAGCGCTGTCATTTCGTCGTTTTCAGCGCTATCCCATTTAGCACGTTCTTCAGCGGTTAATTTCGCTAAATCTCGATGCTGCTTCGGGGTATTATTTTTAACCTCAGCGGAATTTGCCTGTGCAATTAAATAGTCGATAAATTTTACTCCCCCTTCTTTCGCAAGTTGAGCTATCGGATCTTCTTCCATTTGATCCGCTGGTTCATCAGTCTGCCATGTGTCAAATACGGGATTTCCCGTTGTTTCGCGCTCGTTAAAATTGCGGCGCATTTGACGCAGACGTGCACCTGCCTCGTTATCAGGCATATTTTGTGCGGGAGGTCGATTATCGCGCCAGTAATTAGCGCGCGACCGTACAGCTCGTTCTTGCGGAGGAACCCACTCTCCGCGATCGTATCTGCGTAGAGTTTCGACTGGGTGAGCCCTTTCACCATAGACGTTATCGGGACGAAGCGGTACTCGCTTCGGGCGTGTGGATCGGCGCACAGGCTCCGGTGAAGGAGTCCTCCCCTGTGTGAACAGTCGCCTATCCTGTTCCGGTATTGCTGGAGAAGCAGGCCGATTTGATGGCCCGACCCCAGGTTGAGAGGTCGAATCAGGAGCAGGGGCGTAGTCCAACGGTGTTGGGCTTCTTGATTCTTCCTTCGGTGCTGGAGAAGCACTTCGAGAAGTAGAAGGGGTATACACTGTGACACGATGGCCACGTGGCGGTTGACCCTGGGAGGGTGCAGGTGGAGCACTCGATCCTGAAGGTGGCGGAGGTGGAGCTGGTGGAGCTCCCGAACCGAAGTTTGAGGGAGGGGGTGGCGGAGCATTGCCACTGCCAGGGGCAGGGGGATCAGGTGGAGGAATTGATCCTCTCTCTATCGCCTCGTTACGTCTAGTTGAATCTATTGGCTTACGAGGATACCAACTCTCGTCGAAAATGGCTGTGGGCGATCTAAAGATCGCATTCCCTTGATGGAGGCGGATAAAAATGTAGTTGACGCCATCACCATCATATCCGACGAAGATCATCGGCTCCGAGTGCGGACTTTGTTTATTCTTGCGCATCTCGGGGGGAATAAATACGTAAGCTCCACATCCAAATATTTTCGTTCGTTGCATATCTGGCTTTATGCCAGTATAGACTTCATATGGGGTCTTCCACTTTAGACGTCGAACGGGAGTACGATTGTACAAAAAGGCGGCGGTACGGACCGCGAACTCCCAGTATGATGGAGCGAGGTTTGCGTGTAAGCGCATGGCCTCGGCCTTTTCTCGGAGCGTCTGATTGAAGCGTTCCGCTCGACCGTTCTGTTGATGCACGTGAGGTGCAGACGTCATGTGTTTGATACCATTTAGCAATAGGAATTCCTCGAATGCCTTCGACGTGAACTCCCCTCCGTTATCGGAGTGAAGACGTTGGATCCTATACCCGGCTTGTTCCGCTTTTATCATTTCCATGAACTGCTTGAAAGCAGTCAGCGTTTCCGCTTTTGAGCGTAAAAGAACAATGACGGCACGGGCAGAGTACTCGTCGAGGAACGTGACAACCCACTTGAATTTGTGGTAGGAAGTCGTTGGGAATTCCATGAGGTCGGTATGTACAACCTCCAGGTATTTGCGCGCCTTGGGCTCCTGAAGCGGAAAGCGCTTCTGGTGCATTTTGCCAAGGGCACAACCTTCGCATAGATGTTTCATCATGGTATCAATCGGTGGTATGCCGAACGAATTCTCTCGGGCCTTCTGAAGGACTTGATCGGAAGGATGCCCGAGGCGACGATGCCATAGATCAAATGATGAGGCTTCTAATGTCACGGATTCGCCCACCGCATGATTATAGAGAATGCGTGAGTGGACGTGATGTAAGGACACATCGTGTTTCGCTGGTTTAGCGAACATCCATGAATTACCTCGTGGTGTAACGAGTCTAGTTCCATTTAAATTAGCTTCTGATCGAAGACCCGCCTTAAGGAAGGTGCCGATCGAAAGAAGTCTGTTCCGGAATCCTGGTACATAATAAACGGGCCACAAGCGGGTTATTTTAGGTTTAAGGTGCAAGTGGTGCTGTATGATCACAGTCCCTCGACCCTTAATGGGAAGAGGCGCGGTATTTCCCGCGGTTCCAACTGTTCCGAAGTTCCCTTCTTCGAACTGGACGAAATCACTCATGTGGGGCGTAAAGTGCATTGAAGCACCTGAGTCCAGTGTCCATACAGCAGGTGGTCCCTGTGCATAAGTTATTAAAGCGTTGCAGTCTATGCAATCACTCTCTTCACATCTCGCAGATGGTTTTAAGTTCTCCTCAGTCACGCTCGATACCAGTGCAGAAAACATATTTATTGGGGAGCTAGCCCCAGCACGATCGACAGCAGACATGTAATTATCATAATTGTTCATATTTAAAATCCAGCCCTCAACCTCGCTCATCACATCCTCGCGGGCTCACGTGGGGACGGGGGGAGTCTGGGAACAATTGTGAGTGAGGGAACAATGCGAGGAAGAAGGTACGTACGAGTAAGAGTCGCTTCCGTAGGGTGTCCCGAGAGAGACGGCGTCGTCATCTACCTCCATGTTGTTGGCGGAGGAGAAGATCAAGGGAGAGGGAGGACACGGAGTAGTCCTCTGCCAGAAGGGGTCTTTGAACCCACTCTGTTCCCACTCCACGGAAGGAGCGCGGGGGAACTTTTCTGACAACCTCTTCTTGTACCCGATTTGGGCACGACGCTGCGCACGCTGCAGAGCAGTCGCAGATCTCTTAGATTGCGCGGGGGTTTCCCACGCAACATCGGTCGCTGTCATAGCGAGGTCCTGAGGGACCAAAAGAGATTCTGTCTCGCTCATACGAGCGAGCAACGTGCGGGCGGTGGGGGAAGCGGAGTGCTCGGCGGAGCAGGCGAGGGCGAAGCCAGATGTGAATGTAGATGGACCAGGCGGAGGGTTGTGAGTCGCCTGGTTGGCGATTGCGAGTCCAGAGCCGGGTGGTTGGATGAACGGGTCATTTGACCCGGAGGCGGAGGCCTGCTGGGCCGCGGCGATCGCGGCCTTCTTCTTCTTTCCACCACGACGAGACTTCTTCTTCTTCTCTTCCTCCTGATTGGAGGACTGCTGATTAGGCTGGGGGTTCTTCGGTCCAGGCCCCTGGTTCTGACCCTGATTCTGACCCTGTCCCTGCGGATTACGCGGGCCTTGCGGCCGGGACTGGTTCTGATTCTGGTTCTGATTTTGGGGACCCTTCCCCTTTTGGTTCCTCCAGTTGGGATTCTTCCCTCCTGGGTGGACCCCAGAGAAGCGAGCAGCGGAGGCGGAGGATGATGAGGTGTGGTAGGCGGCACGAAGGGTATCGGAGACGATATTGACTGTGAGAGCAGAGACGTTGGATTGATACGTTGTCTGCAACTGCGTACGGTGATATTCCCATTTGTCGGGAATCCTCTGGATAAGCATGATGGCCTGGAGGGCCTCCGTGATGGTCAGCTGTTGAGCTGCAAGGGCGCGGATGTGGTTGTTCCACGCGGCGATCTCTTGGGTAGGATCAACTTCGCCTGAGAAGGCGAACCCTTGGATCGCATCGACAGATGCGATCACCTCCGGAATTCCGGCAGTGCCAAGGCGCGTCTGGAGATCGGTCCAGAGCGCCGCAGCCGTGGTGTGGCTGTGTCTGCGGAGATCGCGAGACAGCTTATTTGTGAGGATCGCGAGTGAAGCGCGATTCGCAGTATGCCAGTCCATAATGTCCTGGCTCTCCTCTGGTGTTGCAGCCTGGGGGTTGGCCACAACTGGCAAGGTGTAGGTGCCGCGCATTACTGCGCCCAGAGTGGTCATGCCTCGACGAAGGGGCATGGTGTATTGGTCCATGACCATCCCCACTTCATATTGCCATTCATCGTAATCCACGGCGCCTTGGAGGACGGGCAGAGTTGCAACGAGTTGTTGAGCCATTTGTGTATCTGGAAAAAAACGCGTAAGCTTCTGAAGACAGCGAATGAACGCGTCAACGAGCTATGGTCGCCATAGAGTCGTACGTGGGCTGCACAGTGTCAGGATAACGGAGTTGGCCATGGAACATGGTTCACTCTGCCTAACAAGGTCATACGGACTGCCCTCGTCAAGCGGATTAGCTCGTGCGGATGTGCTGGAGAGCGCCATCGCACAGAGCTTGTTGACATGGTAACACGTGACATGCTCTTCATCACATGACTTGTGATCTTGCCGTACGTCGACAAATGATCCTTGTCAACACGATGCTGTGCGATAACCGCATAGACATCAATTATGCTTCTTTCTATTAATATATACAATAGAGTAGGAACGCATTGCTCTCGCACCTTGTCTGCATGTTGAGCGATGCGGATAGTTTACTTAGGGTAGATGCTTAGTCATCGGACTACACAATATGGTATATAAGGACTTCGTCCATTATGATAGAAATACAGTTCTCTTTACTTCTTACATCGCGCGTACAACTCGCTCTCAAAGCTCTTCAAGCTCCTCAACACCAGTTCACTCTGTAAGTGCATGCGTTCTACCTTATAGTACACCGCTACGCAACCTTCTGCTGTTAACAGTAGTGTACTAGTAGTTTCTCTTCCTCGATTGATGACTCGGACAGACACTTATGACTTGTATATACAGTAGTACACAAATGGCCTTTGGACTTGTATAAATAGGCATAGATTACTGGATCAAAAACTCCAAGTTTTTGATTCTCTTCTGTTGTAACTTAACTGTTACCCATCTAATTCAAGATTGATTGATCTTAACTTCTAATCCTCTGAAGTTAAGGACTCATAACTGCGACATTTCAACGTTATCAGTTGCTTACTATACTTTGGTATTGTAACTTTGCCAATTCACCTATTAGCAGGCTGGTTAAGGATTTTGATCCTTAATTAGCTAGGCGCCTCCTAACTTAGGTCTAGAAGCCCACTGAACCATAGCACATGATTTACTATAACATTCTATCTACTCTGAGTCATCATTACCAGAAGCAGTAGAACATTCAGATGAGATGGGGAAGCTTGTGGAGGACTCCTGAGTTGTAGGTGCTGCAGAGAAGGACAAGAAAGCCAAGAAAGATGAGGATGAGGAAGAGAGATCATAGGGAACAATCTCCAAGGACATCTTCTGATAATAGGAGGCAATGGCATGGAGGGAAACATCTTCTGAGGAGTCAGAAAAAGCATTGGACAAATCATTGAACAGCCAAGGCTGCAATAGGTAGTGGTGTCTGTATTTTCCTGACTCAATAAGCACAGCAAGAACATGAGGGAGTTCTTGCTCATTGTAGAACATGTGTTATATTCCCTTGGGGCAATTGTGTACTATAATATCCATCCATTCCTATCAGCACCCCACTTGTCATGGACCCGCTACTTCTCTACTTGCAATCTCTACATTGTTTACTCAGCTACAACGTCAGCACTTACTCAGCTGCTACTACAGACTCTCCAATAGGAATACACCAACAGTATATATACACCTAGATACTCTGCTGTATTCCTTATGCTTTACCAACTTGTTGATTCCCCTTCTCTTCTCTCTCATTGCCCTCAAGTCTTCATCACTTGTTGCAACCTGAGTTGATCACTTAGGAAGGTCATAACATTTGGTAAAGCGTCTACAACTTACCTTGCAGAAGAAGGCCATTGTGTATGAGCCTTAGTGGACCTGCTTCCAGAGACAGGACCAGAGAACCAACACCAGCACTAGTAGAAGAGACTACCTCAGAGGAGGAGACTACATCAGAAGAAGAATCCACCAAAGAAGAATTCTCAGACAAAGAATCACACAGTGATGAAAACACCGACAGACCACCAGACACAGAAAGTGACTACACAGACAGCGACACAGAGGAAATGTCTGACCAGGAAATAGCACCAGCAGTGCCTGCAGTAGGCCACGGAAAATTGCTCATACCGGAGCCAGGGTTCTTTGATGGAACCAGAAATAAATTCAAAGATTGGTGGAGAGCCACCTTGCTATTTTTGAAGTTCAACAGAATTGAAGGGGCCTACGACAAGGCCACAGCAATACTCGCATGCCTCAGGGGAGGGATAGCAGGACAGTTTGCCTCAATGAAACTTGCACAGTTGGGAGGCACGGATGACACAATTGATTGTGACAAGTTCTCGAAAGAGATGGTGTCCACATTTGGAGATCACATGGAACAACCAGAAGCAGAATGGAAGATCAAAATGTTCAAGCAAAGGAACAAGAACACTGTGGACTACCTTGTAGAGTTCAGGGTACTCAAGATCAAAGCCTGCACAGATGATGCACATGCACTTTTCCTTCTCAAAAGGAATGTACACCCGGACATAATCAAAACCATATTGGGATATCTGGCAGAAGGGATGCCCCACACCTATGACGAATGGGTCAAAGCAATTTTATCGGTTGGGAAAGGATACAAGTCAACAGAGTCTAGAGACAGACACACCACAACAGGCATCACATATGGAGGAATGGGACAACTCATGGAGATAGGATGACAAGAGTCCAGAGAACCCAAATGCTACAACTGTGGCATCAATGGACACATTGCAAAGGAATGCAGGAAGCCAAAGAAGAAGAGAGGAGGATGTTTCAACTGTGGCAAGGACGGCCACATTGCCAGAAACTGCAGAGCACCCAAGAGATCCCAGAACAGGGGGATAGAACACGACAAAGAGAAAGGAACCAAACAGGGTTTTGTCAAAAGGGTCCAATTGAGTGCAAAATTGAGACCCCATGTATCTAACTTTTCTTCTAAATCATACGTCATTCCACAAAGAAGAAAAGAAGCACAAGAGCTTTTGATAAAGCCAACTATCTTTTTTTTTTTTTTTTTTTTTTAAATCCAAGTTTATTGTATAATAGACTAGCTACATACAAAAGGGCATGTGATAGCAGTCCCAAGTACCGAAACAAAGAAAAGGAACCCAAACCCAAGATAAATGACAGACTATGTGTTATGAATGCTATTTTTGATTCCTTTGACGTCCTCACAGACATGATGGTAGTTGACGCACAATGGGAAGACTGGGAGTTTCATGAAGAAGAAGAACTTAACTTGGAGTAAACGGACAAACAACACCAATGTAGGAGAATAGCTAAACTTAGAGACCTTGGACTCTTTGGAGCACGGACTCCCACTTTTCCTTTCTCTTCTCTCTTTCCGTTCTTGTACTATGTTTAACTACAGACCTCCGTTGTTCCCCACCCTATGTTTAGATACGGACTTCCATTTCTCCTCGCCTTCTGGTGAACTACCACCTCTCAATAGCTTGTACAATACACGATAAATAGCAAGCTTTTCAGTAGATAGTTTCCCAATTCGAATCTTAGCGTTGTTGCTACTAGACAGTGTTCTCCTCTTGCTCCTAGTGTTGAGTTCTTTGAGCCCTAACAAGGCAAGAACTACCTGGTGTTCTCCCTCCCTTTCTCGATGTTGCCTAAGGTACTTGACATCGTCTCGGCTGTGACTTCAAGTCTGGTAGACTCGTTGTCCTTGCCATTCCTTATCTGCTGTCCTATCCGACCACAGCAAGGTCCTAGTGAAGAGGACCAGAAGCGTTGGATCCGTTGGGAGATCTAGCTAGCCTCGTAACATCCAGTACGGGATTAACGTGCACTGCTGGACAAGAGCTCTGGCAAAATCCTAACACTATGAGGAGCAAGCCGAGTCGAGTGAAGTGAGACGAGGTGAAGTGACAGGTATGGACTTTTAAGTACATACGGAAATTGAAAGGTAGACGTGGTAGCAGTCGCAATAACAAAGCAAAAGCTAACGAACAGAGACGACAGAGAAAAAGAAGCAGATCCAGGAATGGGAAAGGAGCAGAAGAAGGGTTTGCTATTCCCTTATAACATCCACCATAGAATAAAGAGAGTTAGATAGAAATACTAACCGTCAGTCAATGTCCAACGCTTTCTAGTGCACATCTTCAACATAATTTTGTTGTCTTTCCCTACTCCTCAGGGCTCGGTTGCATACTACTTCTCTCCATTGAGGGTTATCTCTGTCTGGGGGAAATGCGAATGCGAGGGGATTATTGTCCAGAAATTTGATGAGCCACGCTAAGTTGTTGTAGCGCCCAAGCCAACTATCTCAACCAGGACAGGAACAAAGAAGGTTGAAGCAATCATTGACACAGGATGCACGGACACATGCATCGGCAGGCAAACAGCAAAAGAGCTACAACTACCTATGACACCACTGGAAAACCCAAGGATGGTGTATAACACAGATGGAACAACCCAGAAACTGGTCATGGAAAAAGCCATATTCAAGATGGCAATTGGAAACCACACGGAGCATATGGAGGCACAGATATTGGACACACAATCAGTGGAGCTATTTTTGTTAGGATTTTGCCAGAGCTCTTGTCCAGCAGTGCACATTAATCCTGTACTGGACGTTACGAGGCTAGCTAGATCTCCCAACGGATCCAATGCTTCTGGTCCTCTTCACAAGGACCTTGCTGTGGTCAGATAGGACAGCAGATAAGGAATGGCAAGAACTACAAGTCTACCAGACTTGAAGTCACAGCCAAGACGATGTCAAGTACCTTAGGCAACATCGAGAGAGGGAGGGAGAACACCAGGTGGTTCTTGCCTTATTAGGGCTTGAAGAACTCAACACTAGGAGCGAGAGGAGAACGCTGTCTAGTAGCAACAACGCTAAGATTTGAATTGGGAAACTACCTACTAACAAGCTTGCTATTTATCGTGTATGTACAAGCTATTGAGAGGTGGTAGTTTGCCAGAAGGCGAGGGGAAATGGAAGTCCGTATCTAAACATAGGGTGGGGAACAACGGAGGTCCATAGTTAAACATAGTACAAAACGGAAGAAGAGAAGAGAAAGGAAAAGCGGGAGTCCGTGCTCCAAAGAGTCCAAGGTCTCTAAGTTTAGCTACTCTCCTACATTGGTGTTGTTTGTCTGTTTACTCCAAGTTAAGTTCTTCTTCTTCATGAAACTCCCAGTCTTCCCATTGTGCGTCAACTACCATCATGTCTGTGAGGACATCGAAGGAATCAAAAATAACGTTCATAACAATGGCATGGAGGGAAACATCTTCTGAAGAGTCAGAAAAAGCATTGGACAAATCATTGAACAGCCAAGGCTGCAATAGATAGTGGTGTCTGTATTTTCCTGACTCAATAAGCACAGCAAGAACATGAAGGAGTTCTTGCTTGTTGTAGAACATGTAGGGATGTTGCTATGTGGTACATGTAGGGATATTGCTATGTGGTACATGTAGGAATGTTGCTATGTGGTACAATTGTCCGTGACCGGATAGGGACACTATCCATTCTCTATTGCTGCCATTCAGCACATAGAGTAAGTGCTGAGGACTTCACCATTTCTGATAATGTGTCAGTACGGAGCTGCATACATAGCTCATTGTAGAACTGCATTAAGTGTTATGGACCTATCACAAATCCTGATGCTTACCTAAGCTGGGTATAGAGACAAGGGAACAGTAGTCTTAGATAAGCAGCAAGTAGAAGTGAAGAGATCAAAGATCAGATAATAAATAGAGGATAGGATAGGCTAGGCTGTAGACAAGTTGTTAAGTCTGGGTCCTACAGATGCCAGACAGCTAGTTTATATACACAGAGGGCTAGGACCTGGGACACTACCAGATGACCCCAGGAACTCTAGTCCTCACTAATTACATGGAGAAACTAATATCTCCTAGCCAATGGCATAAAACCCTTACTGATTGTTAACAATGACAATATGACAACATGGATAAAGATCTTATCTTACTGATCATTCCAGAACCCTCTGGAACAATGAGGAGTGATAAAGTACAGATGGCACAGATAATCAACATATGACATAGATAATAATGATCAGCACATAGCTCCTGAACGGATGCATGCCCTATGGTGTCCCGGGTATTGTCAGAATGCGACGGACAAGGGCTTTCCAACGGTACTAAGTATGAGGTAAACGGCCCAGTATTTGGTGAGATATAATGTAAACAATGTATTCTGCCAAATCTGTGACAGGACCTGGGAACTCATGTCCTAGTTCCTGAAGGACAGAACCTCCTCAGAGTCATCTCTGGACACACCTCTGACTATAGGCTCACCCCACTTCCTCCTGTCTACAACAACAATGAGCTAAATGCAGTTCTTCAATGAGCTATGCATGCAGCTCCTTACCAACACATCATTGGAGATGGTGAAGTCCTCAGCACTTACCCTATGTGCTGGATGGCAGCAATAGAGAACGGATAGTGCCCCTATCTGGTCACAGACAATTGCACCACATAGCAACATCCCTACATGTTGTTACGACCTTCCTAAGTGATCAACTCAGGTTGCAACAAGTGATGAAGACTTGAGGGCAATGAGAGAGAAGAGAAGGGGAATCAACAAGTTGGTAAAGCATAAGGAATACAGCAGAGTATCTAGGTGTATATATACTGTTGGTGTATTCCTATTGGAGAGTCTGTAGTAGCAGCTGAGTAAGTGCTGATGTCGTAGCTGAGTAAACAATGTAGGGATCACAAGTAGAGAAGTAGTGGGTCCATGACAAGTGGGGCACTGATAGGAATGGATGGATATTATAGTACACAATTGCCCCAAGGGAATATAACATTACCCCCTTTTTATGCTCTGTGACCACACAGCTATCCTACAATGAATTGTGTGAGGTCTTTCTTGGTAGGTCCTGTGCAGAATTTGTTGTCAACCGTGCTGTGTGCAATGAATAACTTGGTATGATCCAGACCTCCTGTGAACATTGTGATCTTGATGCCCTTCATGGTGCCCCAGGTGTTGGGTTTGTCAATGAGTAAAGTGGCAAGGATATGATCAATGTATTGTTTGTCGAGTTCTCTGTTGGCAAGGAGTGTAGTAAATGTGCTGGGGAACTTCCATTCCCTGACTTCCTTTGGGCCCACTCGTTTAGGTGCTGTCAGGAAGGAGAGCATGTTCTCAACTTCCAGGGCAATGGCTGGGATGCATTTGGTTTCTTCTTTATCTTCCCTCTCCTCCCTATCTGTTTTTCCTGTCCTCCTGGCTTTCCTGCTCTCCAGGGGGTAGGGGTCTGTACCCATGAGGAGTTGTGCCAACTTGACTGCTCCTTCTTCTTTGTTGTTCCCATCGTAGT
The DNA here is from genome assembly GCA_003315915.1 of Macrolepiota dolichaula. Taxonomy (NCBI): domain Eukaryota; kingdom Fungi; phylum Basidiomycota; class Agaricomycetes; order Agaricales; family Agaricaceae; genus Macrolepiota; species Macrolepiota dolichaula. The sequence goes on along the minus strand of QFDT01002435.1, from coordinate 4,289 downwards.
GTACAAGGACTAGTACCTCCAATAGAATGGAACACAGTGACAGCAGTTTCCCTCCAATGTCTGTGTCAATAAAGTCTTCTAGGTTGACCTGTATGTCTTCTATATGGTCAATGGCCTGGTTGTGTCTCCTCTGTCCTCTAGTTGCTGCTTGAATACATGGTGCAATCGCAGTTAGGACCAGTTGTGTGTCTTTCATTGCTGATTTTGCTGCGGATACTGCTTTCTGTATGTTGGAGATGTCATTGACGCAGCCCAGCATCTCGTCAATGGATACTCCTTTCCTATGTTCTGTGATCATCTGGATGACCAATGAGGTAACTTTGTCCATGGTGACATCTTGAGTGATGGAGTTATGTGCCTGGGGTTCCTCAGAGTTGAGGAGGGAGGCAACAGATTGGCGGTTCTTGGTAGAAGACATGGTTCAAAGTGTGCAGTTGATAATTGGTCTTGGAGATTTCTGCCCCCCCTTTATAGGGTTTCCTTGCTCCGCAAGGGACTTCCTGTATGACTCCAGTGCTTCCTGTGCATTTCCTAACGAGGATGTGGGTACCCATGAGTCATGTTCATCTCCATACCCCTTCCAGTGTACTAGGTATTGCTTTCCTCTGCCCCTTTTGTGTTCTCCTCGGATTTCTTCCACCTCATATTCTTCTTCTTCTCCAATTAGCACAGGTGGCGGCGGTGCTGGTGTTTCTTGTCCCATGTAGGTTGGTGCCTGGTGTGGCATTAACAGCAATTTGTTGAAGACATTGTGTATGATCCAGTCTTCTGGTAGCTTCAGGCGGTAGGCTGATACTCCTATTTGTTCAGTGATTTGGAATGGTCTGTATCTTCAGTTGTCTAGTTTCTCCATGGGTCTGTTGGTCTTGATGTTTGTCCCTTTGAGCCACACCCATTGTCCTATAGATAGTCCTCATTTTTTGCCTCATCTACCGTCATGGTTTTGTTTTGTTTCATCTTCTTTTGCTGCCAGATGCTCCAATACGTCCTTCCTGATTGCATTTAGGTCTTGGATGAATTCTTCTACCGCAGGTGTTTTGGATTTCACAGCCAGGTCTCCTTTCCAAGGATGTCTTCCATAATTGATGTAGAATGGAAAATGTCCTGTGGCACTGTGCTATTTGTCATTATACTGGAATTCTGCTGTTGCTAGCCAATCTGCCCAGTTGCTCTGCTGGTAGTTTACATAGTGTCGTAGGAATGCTTTGACTTCCTGGTTGATGTGTTCTGTTTGTCTGTCCGTCTGGGGGTGGTATGCTGTGGACAGTCATCTGTCAATCCCTAGGGCCCTGCATAGGTTCTCCATGAATTTTGCTGCAAACTGTGGTCCTCTGTCGCTGATGATCACTTTTGGAACCCCGTGTAGTTTCCAAATGTGATCCCTGTATAGTTCTGCTAGTCCCTTTGAGCTTAGGGTGGTTGTGGTTGCAATGAGTCAGATCATCTTGGAGAATCTGTCAACTACCACCAAAATTGCATCTGCCCCTTTTGACACTGGTAGTGGTCTGATCATGTCAACTGTGATTTTGGTCCATGGCCCTTCTGCCAGAGGTATGGGGTGTAGCGGGGTTGTTTTCTTGTGGTGTAGTACCTTGTTTCTTTGACAGCTGTCACATCCTTCCACAAATTTCTGTACATCCTTCTTCATTGTGGTCCAGTAGTATGACCTCTTGAGGTCCAACATTCTCTTCTGTCCTGGGTGTCCAATGTTGGGTGGGTTGTGGTGTTCAGTAAGGATCTTCTCTCAAAGATTTGTGTCTGTGGGTATGCATATGTGGTTATCTTGGTATGTTATTCCATCCGTTGTGACTGTGCATAGTGGCTCTTCTTTTAGCCATTTGTATACTTGTCCGTTGAGTTGACCTTTTCTTATTTCCACACACCATTCTTCTTTTGGGGTAATCCGGTAGCTTTTGGTTCGGAATATTTGTATGGGTGGTGTCAGGTGTTTGTTTCTGGTCCTTCTGATGAACATGTTCTCTTTTAGTACTGTGACCTTTGGTTCAGGCTCTTTGTTCCCCTGCAGTCTCCTGGATAGAATATCTGCTTTGGTGTTTGTTTTTCCCAGGATGTGTCTGAGCGTGAAGTCATAGTCTTGTAACTTGAGGTACCATTGGGCTTGTCATCCATTGAGCTTCTGGGGTTCCTTGTAGTACTTCAGGTTTTCGTGGTCTGTCCATATTTCGAATGGTTCCTTGGCTTCCAGTAGATATTGCCTCCATCTCTTGAGGCCTTCCATGATGGTGAGTAACTCTTTGTTGTAGATCTCGTAGTTCTTTTCTGCCGGATTCATAGTTCTTGACATGAATGCTATTGGGTGCCATTTGTTGTTTTGGAGTTGAGAGAGTATCCCTCCCACTGTGTATCCTAATGCGTGTTACAATTGTCTCCTTTATCTTGTAATAGTATGTCATTCCTCTTTGTTGTCTTGGACTTGTCCAAGCCTTCTATCTTCCCTGTCTATTTTCATCACCATTATTCTTAAGAGCTGTGTCTCTCTCTTCTTCTACTTGTCTGATTGGTCGAAGACTGAGTTTCCTTATTATGCATGCACTAAAGATAGTGACACCTCAGTGAAAGGGTCAGGGATTGGATCTCAATGTGCAGACTTTATTTACCTTGTATTTGTGTATTGATTAGTTTGGACAAATGTCAATACAGACTCATATACTGAAGCATAGTGTACTGTGTACCTTAGCTTTTAGTATTGTTGTTAACCAGCGTGTTCTCATCAATATCGTTCGATGTTGCAAATCTGTTCCCTCAATCGTCTTCACTGACAATTTGACTTACCATATAACACCTGCCTGGAAGCTCTGCACATCGCTCAAGTTCAGGAAACAACCCCTCTGTTGTTACATCAAGAAGACCTTTGTCTTGCTCGACTCCACTTGGTGCTTACCTCGTTCTCTAGTCTGGGACTACGGATTGACTGGTAGTACTGCTGAGGTGACTTCTCAGCGGCCCATCTTCTGGCACAGCTTTGGACTAGGTCCAAGCATAACAATGCATCTACTTCCATTCTGAATTGTCCTTCGTCCTGTGGTAATGCCAACACTGGTTCTTCCATTATTCTCTTCTTGAGCTCTTCAAATGCTTGTTGCTGTTCTTTTTCCCACATCCATCCTGCGTTGCCCTTGACCTTGTGTAGTGGTGCTGCGATTGCACTGAATCCCTTGATGAATCTTTGGTAAAAGTTTGCAAATCCTAGGAATGATTCTACTCTTTTGATGTTTGTGGGGGTTGGCCAGTTTCATACTGCTTCTATTTTCTCCCCCTCCATCTTCACCTTGCCATCTCCCACAATGGCTCCTAAGATTGGTATTTCCATTGTGTCAAACATACACTTCATTCTCTTGAAGTATAGGTTGTGTTTCTCCACTATTTCCAGGAACCTGCATGTTTGCTCTGCTAGTTCTTCCTTCGTTTTTCCGGGTATCACAAAGTCATCCATGTAATTGATCAGAATGCCTTCTTGTAGTAATTGTCTGAAAACACAGTTTATCATCTGCTGAAATGTTCCTGGGGAATTGCACATTCCAAAGAACATGACTGTTGGTTTGAATAGCCCTTCATTTGTGACAAATGCTGCTTTCCATTCATGTCCCTCCTTTATCCTGATGTTGTTGTACCCCCATATGATGTCCAGCTTGTTGAAGTACTTCACATCCTTTAACTTGTCGATGACTTCCTCTATCAGTGGTAGTGGTGTCTTGTCTTTGATTGTATGTTGGTTTAACTTCCTGTAGTCTTGGCACAGTCTCTTGCTGCCGTCCTTCTTGGGTATGAAGAAGCATGGTGCGGTGTAGGGGGATTTAGATGGCCTGATGCATCCTGAGGCAAGGTTTTCCTTTACAAATTCCTGGAGTTCTTTCTTTTCCTTGACTGTCATGGGGTACACTTTGGCGTTCATGTCTTTTGGTGCCGTTTCCACTAGGTTGATCTTGTGGTCCCATTTGCTTGGTGTTGGTAGTTTATTGGAGTTCTTCTTGTTGAACAGGTGGGTGAATTGTTGCAGGTACTGTGGTAAGTCCTCGGCTTTTGTGGGGTCCGTGGTCTTCTCAATGTGGTCTTCAATCTCCTCTGTTTTTGTTGTCCGATTATGGCCCTCCCAGTTTCCGTGTTGTATTCTGCATCCTTCTGGGCATCTCATAAAATTGATCCGTCTGGTCTTCCAATCTATTTCTGGGTTGTGCACCATGATCCAATTGTGACCCAAAAATTGTTATGAACGTTATTTTTGATTCCTTCGATGTCCTCACAGACATGATGGTAGTTGACGCACAATG
>QFDT01002431.1:0-15864 GCA_003315915.1 Macrolepiota dolichaula | reverse complement strand
CCTCCTCTCACTCCCAACGTCAAGGAGTGGTTAGCCTTCCTGGGAATCCAAACCCCAGTCTACCAGTACCTACAGCTATCGGACGAAACGGAACACGAGACGAACCATGAGTGGAACCAGGAACCTATCACTGGAAATATCAGGAGAACGGATACACCCTTACCACCGATGGAAGATCGCATTCCTACCGCATCAGAACCGACCCATGGATCCCAGAGGCCTTTCAGCCTCGACATAAGGCTTCAAACGAACAACGCCCCAATCTTGCCATTTACCCAAACCTCCATGCCCTCGTCCTCGTCCTCGAGCAGATGGGAGACCGTAATCCCATACAAGACTATCCCCAATGGAAATATGCAATCACCCACCGCGTCTTACCAATCCCTTGGGCTCTCAAACTTCCCCAGGAACTCCTAATTGTATACTCGCATGGCTGCTGGGCCTGTCAAGGCGTCGGACACATTGGTGCAGACTGCCCCACCTATAAATGTCAATTTTGCAATGACTCTAAACATTACTCCTGGATGTGCGCTAGAAGACCAGCCACTCCAACCTATCCTTCACGTCATACTACTCCCCTTCAAACCGTCACCTTCGAGGAGGCCCGAAAATGATGCCACTTCCTCAAAAATGCTCTTATCTTAGGACAACACACCCAACAAAACATCCTCTATGAAGACCCCAACATTATTGTTCCTCGACCAATGCGACGCGATCCTAACGCCACCAAAAACATCACAACCGAATACTGGTACCACCCAAATAACCATCGCATGGAAGGACAAATTGTCAACACCAGTGGCAACCCCATTCGATGCGAACAAATCCGTCTCATCGACGAAGACCCGGTCTATCGATAATCGAGTCGGAGCCTCGATATACAAAGGGGATAATGTTACGATTGTCTCCTCTATCCTGTAACAGTATGTCACTTCTCTTTGTCGTCTGGGACTTGCCCTAGTCTTCTCTCTTCTTGTTTATTCTTGTCACCATCATTCCTAAGAGCTGTGCCTCTCCCTATATTCGTCTGATCGGTTAAAGGCCGAGTTTCCCTATTATGCATGCACTAAAGATAGCGACACCTCGGTGAAAGGGTCGGGGATGGAATCTCGATGTGCGGACTCTAATTATCATGTATTTGTATATTGATTAGTTTGGACAAACGTCGATACTGCCTCATATACTGAAGCGTAGTGTACAGTGTACCTTAGCTTTAGTATTGTTGTTAACCAGCGTGTTCTTATCGATATTGTTCGACGTTGCAAATCTGTTCCCTCGGTCATCTTCAGTGACGACTAGACTTACCATATAACACCTGCCTGGAAGCTCTGCGCGTTGCTCAAGTTCAGGAGACGACCCCTCCGTTGTTACATCGAGAAGACCTTTGTCTTGCTTGACTCTACTTGGCGCTTACCTCGTTCTCTAGTCTGGGACTACGGATCGACTGGTAGTACTGCTGAGGTGACTTCTCAGCGGCCCATCTTCTGGCACGGCTTTGGACTAGGTCCGAGCATAACACTTTCTGCATTCCTTTGCGATGTGTCCATTGATGCCGCAGTTGTAGCATTTGGGTCCTCTAGACTCTTATTGTCCTATCTCCATGGGTTGACCCATTCCCCCATATGTGATGCCTGTCGTGGTGTGTCTGTCTCTAGACTCCATGGATTTGTATCCTTTCCCAACCAATAAGATTGCTTTGACCCATTTGTTGTAGGTGTGGGGCATTCCTTCTGCCAGATATCCTAGTATGGTTTTAATCATGTCTGGGCGTACATTCCTTTTGAGAAGGAAAAGTGCGTGTGCGTCATCTGTGTGGGCTTTGATCTTAAGTACCCTGAACTCTACAAGGTAGTCAGCGGTATTCTTGTTCCTTTGCTTGAACATTTCAATCTTCCATTCTGCTTCTGGTTGCTCCATGTGATCTCCAAATGTGGATACCATCTCTTTCACAAATTCATCCCAATTGACTGTGTCGTCCTCACCTCCCAACTGTGCTAGTTTCATTGAGGCAAATTGTCCTGCTGTCCCTCCCCTGAGGCATGCAAGTACTGCTGTGGCCTTGTTGTCGGCCCCTTCAATCTTGTTGAACTTCAAAAATAGCAAGGTAGCTCTCTACCAATCTTTGAATTTATTTCTGGTTCCATCAAAGAACCCTGGCTCTGGTACAAGCAATTTTCCGTGGCCTACTGTTACAATTGTCTCCTCTATCCTGTAACAAGCTGTGTCTCTTCCTCTATTTGTCTGATCGGTCTTAGGCCGAGTTTCCTTATTATGTATGCACTAAAGATAGTGACACCTCGGTGAAAGGGTCGGGGATTGGATCTCGATGTGCGGACTTCATCTACAATGTATTTGTATATTGATTAGTTTGGACAAACATCAATATGGCCTCATATACTGAAGCGTAGAGTACTGTGTACCTTAGCTTTAGTATTGTTGTTAACCAGTGTGTTCTTATCAATATCGTTTGACATTGCAAATCTGTTCCCTCGGTCGTCTTCAGTGACGACTAGACTTACCATATAACACCTGCCTGGAAGCTCTGCGCGTCGCTCAAGTTCAGGAGACAACCCCTCTATTGTTACATTGAGAAGACCTTTGTCTTGCTTGACTCCACTTGGCGCTTACCTTGTTCTCTAGTCTGGGACTACAGATCGACTGGTAGTACTGCTGAGGCAACTTCTCAGCGGCCCATCTTCTGGCACAGCTTTGGACTAGGTCCGAGCATAACACCTACTGCGGGCGCTGCTGGTGCTATTTCCTGGTCTGACATTTCTTCTGTGTCACTGTCTATGTTGTCGCTTTCTGTGTCTGGCGGTTCATCAGCGTTTTTGCTGCTGTGTGACTCTTTGTCTGAGAGTTCTTTTTTGGTGGTTTCTTCTTCCAACATAGTCTCCTCCTCTGAGTTAGTTTTGTCTAGTAGCACTGGTGTTGGTTCTCTGGTCCTGTCTCTGGAAGCAGGTCCACTAAGGCTCATACACAATGGCTTTCTTCTGCAAGGTGAGTTGTAGACGCTTTACCAAATGTTACAACCTTCCTAAGTAATCAACTCAGGTTGCAACAAGTGATGAAGACTTGAGAGCGATGAGAGAGAAGAGAAGGGGAATCAATGAGTTGGTAAAGTGTAAGGAATACAGCAGAGTATCTAGATGTATATATACTACTGGGGTATTCCTACTGGAGAGTCTATAATGGCGGCTGAGTAAGTATGACATAGTAGCTGAGTAAACAATGGAGCGATCGCAGGTAGAGAAGTGGCAGAAGGTTAACAGGTCCATGACAAGCGGGGTGCTGATGGGAATGGATGGATATTATAGTACATGATAGCCCCAAGGGAATATAACAAGTTCATAGCTCATGCTTGTAATTATCAATAAACGAGTAGAATTGTTGTATGAGCAACTCAACAATCTTGAAAACATTCAAATCTTGGTGACTGAGATGTCAATTGTATATTTTACCACATTTATCCAGATAATCTGGATTCAAAGGCTAGTGATCACTAAGTACTGATCCATGTAGAACCTGTATCTGGATTAAAATCTATACTATCTGGATTAAAATGTGGATTATCTGGATGAAAATCTATACTATCTGGATTATCCAAAATATCTGTGTCAAATCCAACAACTACAGTCATTGGATTTCAATCTGACTAGCTGAAGTTCCTGAGTGGATTTCCTAGTATTACTTACATGGGCCGCCACTGCTTTGTTGGCCACAGTTCAAATTGTTCCTCTCGATATACCTTTTCTGCATCAGCAAGACCAATTGTCACGAACTCTCTATAATACTCATCCTTAAAGTTGGTCTCCCAATACCAAAAGATTGACTTGGGACCACGCCCCATACGGTATAGTCCAGACATGACTTTGTCCTGGGACTTCTTGGCAATAAGGGACATGAACCAAGAGCCAAAGCTGGGATGATGGGGCTTTATAATTCCACATTGCTGGAGTCGCTTGATTGCCTACGAGGGCCATGGTCAGATACTTCACAGATGGTTATGAAATACTGCTCACCGCTTTGAAATTGGTAACATTGAAGTAGTCTCGAAACTTGTCTTGGAAAGTACAAAAAATCAGAGCTCCACGAATGTATTTGCTACGGCCGTCGCAGTTCCAGCGTACATCGGTTACAAAGCCACTGTATCCTGCATGCAGCATTGCCTGGATCTGGTATGCCTTGCGAAAATTGGCATGACCAAAACGCTGCAGTGACTGCTTCTCTATCTCAGGAAAGTGACAAAGGCCATAACAGGTGTTGAAGGTCCCTTCATAAACCTTTGCTTTGAGCACGGAATTGACGAGCTCATTCGTATAGGGCCAGGAAAGGGAGGATGCCAAATCAGCCACCCCAGGTGCTGGCATCAGCTCTGGGCTCATAGTGTTGAGAATGCAGACAAGGCATTGGAAGAGGAAGTATGGACCTCACCTGACCCTCGAAAACAGTAGCTCTCTTCGCATTTCAGCGTGACCTCAAGGCAATGCCTGAAATAGACATTATTCATGGATGGAGACCAGACATAAAAGGTGCCAGAACGTGTTGAATCGAGAAGGAAGTCATAGAATGATTTGTGATAGAAGTGCATCGAACCTCCGAGTTTGGCATTTATGTGGACATTCAATCCATCAACGAGAGTGGGATCCACGTACTGCAACGGACGATTGGTGTTGCCAAATTGGGAGAAGTTGGGAGAGTCGCCGTCGTGGTGGACATGGAGTACGGCATAAAGTTGGTTGCAAGCCGCCCAGAAGTCAATTTGGGATAGTTGCAGTATATTGCTAAATCGCATTACACCACTAGAAAATCCAGAACCAGAAAATGATATGTTGTTACACAGGAGCCTACACAAGAGGAGGACAGTGGGAAGATTTTTGGGGGGAATACGCCGCATGATCAGCGTGTAAAAGGCGTCGAGTTCCGCAAAGGGTGAGCTGCCAGAGTGATTTGAGGTGGCCTTGCATATTGCACGCAGCGCTGCATCAGGGGATGCAGCATGATCCACCTCCCGAATCGCCGTCGCTGCATAGATAAACAGTCCCTTTGATGCCTTTACCAATGTGTGTATGTCGGTGTCGGAGGGCCATTGGGGTCCCATGGGGATGTTGCGATGTCGTAGGATGTTTGCAAAGCTGTCATGTAGGTACAGTTCAATGTCAGAATTGGTATCATCTGAGACCGATAAAGAGGTCATGAGGGTGACTTCGGCGACACCGTTGGTGGAAAATGTGGCCTTGATGCAGGGCTCTGGACGGCTGAAGAACGCCCAGCGCAATGGAGTGGCACGACTGCGAGCAGCGGTAGCAATGACGCTGATGATGTAGCACTGGCTGTCAACTCCCTTACACTCATCAAGCCCATCAACAATTATGACGACTCTCCGCCGAATACCCTTCCCAGTCCTCTCCAGCTCCTGAAATGGCTTTGTGATGAGCTCTTGGAATTGAATTTCCAGTGTTTTGTCCATAATTGTCCTATCACGGCGGATACACTGATCAACAAGGTCCTGGTAGTCAAAAAAAATCTTGGACAGCTGACAGACGATAGTGGGTAGGAATTGTTTCGGGTCGTCCCGTATGTCGACTGCAAAGAAGAATGAGGCGCCAAGTATTCCCAGTTCCTTGAATTTCCCGGCGCATGTCTGGGCTATGGCAGATTTGCCAACACCTGCTAGGCCCTGCATCCAGAAGAGGGGAGGTGGTTCATCAGCGCCAACAGGAGGATCGCCCCAATTGGTAATATCCTCAATATATTGTGTACGGATGCCTGGTAGACACTTGGGGGCATAATCGCGGGCAGAGGAGTCGTAGGCGGCATCACGATTAGAGGCTTCCAGCAGGATATCGATACCTAGATACCAACACAAATATAAGTTTTATTTGACCTACAATGCAACACATTCTGTTACCAGATGGTCCAGTCGTATTGACATTGTTGTTGATCGTCTGGTCAATAAAGATCCCTCCACTGATGGTGGTATATTGGGAGTTAGCAAGAATAGGCATGATGTTTGGGATGGCGGCAGTGGAGAAGCCTCAGAGGATTGGAGTGGGGATGGGACAAGGAGGGCGAGGGGAGATACAGTACGACAGTTCGTGAGACGCTGGCTGTTCATCTGTGGGAAGAGCTTTATTCTTAGAGATCGGATACGCCGACCGAACACAGACCAGAGGCTGGTTTGAGAAGTATACCGGTGCACAAATATCGTCGTCTACATTTGTCTTGTGGATATTGGTACATAGCTGATGTGTCCTATCTCATTCGTTGAATCGTGGCTGTCACACCATACTCAACCACGGCACCACCACAGCGCTTCACACTCTCGCAAGCTCTCTGCTTGGCCTGCCAACCCTTCTCCCGTGTGTGCCCACCCACAGGAACCTTGTGATCACTCTCATGCGATTAGAAATGCAGCCCAAATTGACGATCCACGACAGGGTTGTTGACTGTCGAGCAGCACCAGTCTAGTGGAACTCGGTCTGTAATAGGCCTGCAGTCTCCTGAGATCCAAGGTGAGATCCAAAGAGCCAAGCAGCGCGTGGTTGTAAATTCTCACATTTCAAATCAGCTGGACTTTGATATAATTTGCTTGCACTCTCCCACGTGCAAAAAGTGCAGTCATCATTCTACGCTTGCTCGTTGTAATTTTGTATAACTGCTCTCACTCTACCGACGCCAACACTGCGTAACTCGGCTCTCTGCCCAACCCTCCTCGAATTCCAAGAACAGTAACCCAGAACAATCTCAAACATGCCTTGGCAGTTCCCCCAGCTTCTCTACACTCCTCATCTCGCATTGATCGCTATCATCATTCATCAAAGTTCAGATGAAGTCACAAGTGCTTGACGTTTCCTCAGCGCCATCATTGACCTTCAGGATCTCGCAACAAAGCATCGTCATTGCCCAATCATTCAACTTGCCCCTGCGTTAAGGCTCCGCATTCTCATCTGATCGGATCTATAGAATAAAACTGGTGAGAGTCCAGAGGCTATGAGGACATGTTGGATATGGAGGACACCCTCAAGGTGCATTCACAAGAGAAAAGCAAGGTCTTGAAGGACCGGGACCAATCGTCAACTCCACTTCCCTCTCCTACCTCAAGGAGTTCACGCCGATGGCCTTCAAGTATGCCCCTTGTTGCCCATCTCCTTGTCTCAGGCACCACCTTTCGCAGTGGAGATGCCAGCCTTGCAAATTCACGATCATAAACTCCCGGACATATGATCCTTCCGTTTGTTAGGACTGAAACACCAAGGTGTGTCATGAGAATTCCAGCATGGATTCGTACTCACTTCTTTTAGGTTTCTGTTTATGAACGCGCCTCCACTTTATCACGGATTCACATACCCAAGAACAATCCGCGTTCCCGTGACCTTGTTTCCCGGATCTGCAATGCGTGACATGGCCGAAAAAAAACGATTTTGCAGGTGAATACAAACACATGAGCTCCAAGTTACGCCACTCCGTACCGAGATGGTGTGGGTCCAATGAATCTGGAAACATCACACCTGCCTGTCGACTCAGACAAGCTGAACGATCCTACTATCTTTTGCTAATCGTTATATAAGCCACCCTATCCTCATAGATTACCTTCATGGGTTACCACAGAGTAATGGGTGTATTGTACCGATCCTCGAGTCCCTTCTAACAGACCACTTCAATACGACTCGAGTATATATATGTTGTTTCCTCCCTCCTTTCTCCGCTTGGGCATATCTATCCTCATAGCCCTCGGCTATTGCAGTACCTTTGGCTGACACCAGGAGCAAAAAGTACCCGGAATTGAACTATGTATCACATATTTTTTTTCAAATAGCTTATGAGGATAGAACGCTACTCTTATCAAGCGACATGACCCTCAATTTCGGCGCGACGTAAGGGAAATGATATAGACCCAGGGAAGAGATAAAAATCAAAATACACAATAATCAGCCGTAGGGAAGCGGTAGGGAGATGGTGGCGCACAATGGCCTGCCCCCCCTTTGTCATGAGTCCATAATATCTACGAAAGGTAATTGATTGTACACTATAGATCGGTAAAGCGGGATAAATGTCTGAAGCGTTCAGAAAATGAATATTAATGCCAGCCTTGTTTTGGAGATAACAATGACATAAGCAGACCCATGTTCATGACAAGTCAACGACGCAAACATCATGTACAGGAAGTGGGTGCTCCTGCCACAAGGAGCGTGTATTCAGACAAAATATCCACCCTATCTACCCGGTCACACTTGAAGAGACTTCATCACAGGTTGAACTAACAATCAAATATGAGATAGTCACTTTGAGACATAAATAAGACCCTACCTAGTCGTTACCATAACCCTGAGTCCAACTCCCTATCACCACTAGTTTGTGGTGTTTGGCACATACGTTGTCGACTTGTCCTTGGGTTTATATGTTCCATAAGACATCACCGGCGGCTTTTCATCATCCCCAGCATTCTCCCCAGTCGTGCCACCGTCCTCTGTATTGGTCGTGGTATTAGTCACGACAACTGGACTATTATTTGTCCCACTAGGTGTCGCAGTAGCCGGTCCGGCAACGGAACTGGACGTTGTGGTGTTGTTTGTAGTAGGTGTAGTAGGAGGGGGTTGAGGGCACTGCGACGGTGGCAAGAAGCAACCGAGACCTCCCCCGGGCTTATTAGGGTCCGATCCTGGATTCACCGTACCAAATTGTGAAAAGTCCCAGCTGTCTGGGGATTGACGATTCTCAAGGACGGGTGCAGGAAGACCACGAACAAAAGCAGCTGAGGCAAGAACTGTAGCAAGAAGGAATTTGATGTCGATGATCATCGTAGCGTGGAGAGCGAAGGATATACACTTGCGAAACGGATCGCGTGTTTTTATATGATGAAAACATAAGGATATCGGCAGCTCTATCCGAACTCATAAACTCGGTTTCAGCCACGGGCGCCGGCGCCCTCATTTGCTTCCTAAGGTACTCAATGATTTGAGGAACCGGAGGTTGGCCATCATCATTTCAGATTTGGGTGTCGTTTCAGATGGGAAAAGGTTAAGGGGAGGCTGTGCACAATACGTTGTGGGGGTTACTAGGGGTGGCCTTTACCAGATCAGCCCTGTGGATGAACTGTCAACAGCTGTCAACGTATGACATACGAAGAACGCCGGGATCTCCATGTGCAGCGCGATCTCTTTACTACAGAATGTTCAACTCTTAGGTCATCATTTTACACAGGCTCTCCTCGTACCTGTTGACCTCCGGTTTGGTGGGGAAATGGAGCGGAGGCTGGATAACGTCGATGCTGAGCGCTTGGGCAGCTCCTTGACCCAGTAGGATTTTCTTACGGTTTTCGCATCCGGGATATCATGCAGCAATGCTCGAGTGACCTAGAGATACGTGGCACTGGCAGTGCTAGTAGCTAATCAATAGCTGATACCCTTGGCTGATGTATATGGTTCACTTACCAGCCTCAATGATCAGAGATGTGTCATGCAAGACGTACATTACTTCTGTTATTTAATGGATGAAACATAGCTTGATGGACGGGATGTGACCTTCAAGCTCGTGGGATCGGCCGACACTGTTCCTAATGCTCCTAGCAAGCAATTCCTCCTGAAGTGCTTAGGCGACGCACTGAAACGAGGGATAGAGCGTGACGCACAGAAAAGACGCTGACCATTGATAGCAGGGTTGATTGGTGATCGATCATCCCCGGTATGACCGGATATAGCCGCCAACACAAAAACGAGAGCGCTTATCAAAGTATAAGAAGACTTTGTTCACTCGGTGGGTCAACCACACTATCATCCGTCTGCGTTCACCCCCATGCTGACCCCTACCAAGCTCATTCTAGCAGGTGCTATTATTGCACTTGTTCAGGCTAGTCCTGTACCGATCCATGAACATGAGGTTCGCCAGGCCATAAGTTGGGATTTCCAGCCGATGGACAGTGCGGTCCCTATTTGGGTTGACCCGGCATCGCACGTCCATTCAAAGGCTATCACGGCAACAACAACGACTAGTTCACTTAGTGGGACACCCAGCGATACACCAGAAGTTCCAGCTACTGTGAATAACGGTGAAACTACGACGGGGGAAGACAATGGAGGTGGTGAGGGGCCTCAGAGTGTTTCAAAAAGAACATATTCCGTCGACGCTGTTACCGGTGTGTGAACACTGGGCTGAAGTTGAGCCTGTATCTCGGTGGCTCAGTAAGATATATTCCGTTAATCAAACTCTGTATTCTATACTAATGTCGAGCTTGAAGGCACTTAATCTTACGATGAAGTCAGTCTCAGTTGTAATAACCTCGATCGCTGGAAGGGGATTCTATACGAGGGTACATAACCCCTGGGCCTCATCTTTATTTTCCGTGAAATCTTGTATCACAGATCACGATCCAAAGCAGGATGGGCGTTGGCGTTGTAATTTGGTAGATTTTGGTGACCTTGATGGGTTGAACACGTCGTATCGATCTCGATGATTGACTTATGCCCTGCTGATACCCTCTGATACCATGCACGACTCTGCGTTTCGAATGATCAATTGTAATTGTCTGCGGCACGTTGCGTACGCATGGACGCTGTTTATTTGTGGTCTCCTTTCAGCAGAAAAACAAGGAATGCCCTGTCGGCCCAGGGCCCTCTCTCGCAGCCGGGGGGTATTTTTTTGTTTCTTTTGCAGTGTAGAATGGAGCGGAGTGTTAATGCACTTGATCTATTATACACTCTTTCGATACAGATTGATGGAGTTTCGGCGCTGATACGTGATTATTCTATAGTAAGGGCGAGTGAAACCTGTCGCTTTCCATTACGCTCGCTACCCCTGAGGCTGGGGCCTGAAGGCTGTTGATATGACGGTGCCTTGAGGAGCTGGTCCTTATAAAATCCCGACAAATTTCAGAACAACAGAGCCACAGTTATGCTGCTCACGAGAAACACCCTTCTTCTCACTCTTGTCTCGATTTCCGCACTATCTCAAGGGGCGGCTGCCATACCGTTGCTCAGAGACGCCAGAGCCCGAGTACCAGCAGCAGCTAATGGCTGGGACTGGGGCTATCAACAACAGAGTGGGGCTCACTCTACTAATGTATATGACGATTGGAGACGTACAGCTCCGACGGGGGGTCCTGTGGCCTGAGTGAGGTAAGGCACCAGTAATGAATATCCAACTCTTGCTGTCATACTGAAGCAATGAGTAGCTTTGAATCGCAACAAGCGTACACTGATTCGGAATTCGTGCATGAATATATGAATATATATTCTACGGAGTACTGGACGGTTACCATGATCGGGCGCTGGCCTCATTCCATCCCATTCCTGATACTCGTTAGGAAATTCCCGGATTTTTCCAAACCCTGTATTCATAATGCGATCCCCCCAATTCATCGAAGGACTCTAGTTTAGTATAGCACATTCCATGGAACTCTTACTCAGATTTAAACACTTGGTTTCATTACAAATACTGGTGACTGACCAGCCTCGCAAGTCTACATAGTAAACGACGCCCTGGATCAGTTTATCAGTTACTTCCTGCGGATAACACGCGCGACCTGTCACAGACTCACGGGTGTTAGGGCGTGGCTGTCACGGCATAATTGGGTTAGAAATATGCACGATGCTCGTCCGGCAAAACGGCAGAAAACAGACACAGAATCCTCTCCAGACCTCCCGGAGCTACCACAACTCACTCTCGCAAGCCTTCTGCTCAGCTTACCGACCCTTCTCTTGCATCCACCCACCCACACAAACCATGAACGGTCACTGGCCCTCTCATACGATTCCCTCAAGAAATGCAGCACAATGACAAGCCTCGACAGGGTCGTGGAGTGTCGAGCAGCAACTGGTCTGGTGGAACTTGGTCTACAGATAGGTCTGCAGTCCCCTGGAATACAAGGCGAGATCCAAAGAGCCATTACAAAAGCAGTGCGTGGTTGTGATATCTCAAATTTCAAACCATGCGGGCTTACGACGCGATTCGTTCGCAGCCTCTCATTGCGCAAAACGTACGGTCATTGTTTCTACGCTTCTCATCTCACTCATCGTGATTTTGTATAGCTACCCTCCCTATACCTCTACCGACACCGCTTAACACAGCTCTCTGCCCAACTCTCCCTGAGTTCTGGTAATCCAAAGGCAGCGCAGAACAACCTCAAACGCGCCTTGGCAGCTTTCACTCAAAATGATCCTCCGCATCTTCTCTACACCACTCATCTCGCATTCATCGCCAGCATCGGTTCTCAGGCTTCAGACGAAGCTACAAATGCTCTACGTTCCCTCGGCGCCATCAGTGACCTTCATGATATCGCAACGAAGCGTGGCCATCGCCCAATCGTTCAACTTTCTTCCGTGATGAGGCTCTGCGCTCTCATACGATCCGGTTTATGGAATGAAGTCGGAGAGAGTTTAGAGGTTGCGGAGGGAATCTTGGATATGGAGGACACCCTCAAGGCGTATTCACAAGAGAAAAGCAAGGTGTCGAAGGACCAGGATCAGCCATCGACAACCCTTCCCTCCCCTCCTTCAAGTAGCAAGTTCACACCATCGACGTTCGAATATGCCCTCATCGTTCATACCCTCATCTTGGGCATTGTCTATTACACTCACATCGGAGATACCAGCTTCGCGAATCCGCGACTCAAATGGCTTCATGAACTTCTCGACATACAACTACCCCATTTCCCAAAAACCGGAATATTTGAAGTGTGTGTTTTTGTGTTCGAAGGCGGGCTTTTGTTCACTTCTGTTTAGATTCCATTCACGAACGCCCCGTCACTTCATTACCAGCTCACGCACCCGAGAGCGGTCTACATTCTTGGGTTCCTGGTCTCCAGCCTTGCAAAGCGTGATCTAGTCGGAAGAAAACCCAAAAAGAAGGTTTTTGCTGGTGAGGGTATCATCGCAGTTGACAAAGAGCTGAAGAAGGAGCTGGCATGTGGGTGTTACGAGCCAAGGTCTCATAAATATGCTCATTCCTCCAAAGTTCCTCCTTGGGCTTCTATATCCGACGTTCAAGAGACCGACTACCGACTGAAAAAGCTGCGTGCAGACCTCATGTGTGAGCTAATTGGTGTACGTGATTTCATTAATATACTCTAGCTGTGTACTCACCGACTTGTAGGCTTCGATCATGAGAAGCGAATTTGATGAGGCTGAGCGCGTATGTTCGCCTATCTCTAATTCCAAGTGACCCCCGTTGACTTCTCGTTCTAGTCGATCGACGAAACCATTTCTTACACGCGGACACAAGGCATATTCCCCTCGTATATCGCTCGAATCACACTACATGAAGCGCAGCTGGCACATGCTCTTAATAAACCCAATCGTGCACTACAATGTTATCAAGTCGCTGCATGGCTCTCGCGGAAGCACCAACAACACGAGCAGCGGTCCATTTTATACCCCTATAACGGTACCCAGAATGGTTCGTTCTCTGCATCCTCTGCGCCCACCGAAGGCGAAGAAGACCCCTGGATAAATGCGGCTGCACGTGCAGGCGAGCTCTGGCTTCGAATCGGACTATTGCGGCAGACCCTGCCGACGGAAATGTCGGAGGAGCAGAGAGAAAGAGAGATGAATGATTTGAGGAAGTTTGGCGAGGTTGTGACCAAGGATTGTCGTGGGCTTGGCGGAACCCTTGAAGCGATCGCGGAGGTGCTGGATAGTTGTTTGACGAAAGAATTCGTCAAAGCCAAGTACGTTCCATACTCATGACATGATTACTTGCTCGTTGGCTAACTGTTGATTTGATGGTGATAGGACGCATCTACGACGGGCACTGAACCTCTCAACAACGTCACAAGACAATCATCTTCGTGCGCTTGTACTCTGTCAGATTGCATCGCATTATCTGCATACATCCAACCAACACGCGGAGAAGATGCTGGAAACGGCTGAAAGCCTCGCTGCGGGACTGGGCATGCAGCATAAGTCAAAGGCGCAGAGTCCTGTCAAGGGTGGTCGTTCTGGACCTGGGAATCCAGAGGACGCTGTTGGTAATGTGCATATGAGGCTGTGGGTTGGGGAACGGTTCTTGGGTAAGTGCATCCCTCTATATCTGGGATCGATTTTCTGGAACTCATTCGACTCCTTGTAGAGCTCCATAATCGGGCTGAGAATAAGGAGGCGGCGAGAGCACAGGTCGTGAAGAACAAGGTGTTGAGGGACGCTGTTACGAGGGTTGAGGCAAGGGTGTAGGGTTTTCGATTGAACGGAACGGAGCAGTAGGCAATGGATTTAGTGAGTGAGATACGATTCGTCTTCACGTAATCCGACTGACTCGGCTGAAGTATCGCATGGCTGTCATTCATTCTTTTCTCTTGGGTCCTCGGGTAGCTTCGATCGAGGCCGACTCGTGTTGCTATTGCTCTCGACTTGCTGGTTGTTTTGTATGTCGAAACTCTCGTTTTAGACATCGCTGATTCTGTCTGTAGGTAGAATATAATGCATTGCTCTTCCTGTCATAATTACATATGGCATACAAGAATTTTGATACAATGAAATTTGCTCGGCATACATTTCCCTCTTAGATCGCTGCCGGATCTGCTTCGGACCCACGGCTCGACATCCATGTCTCCGGTCCCTTCAGGAGATACGATTAAACAAAAAAAACCTTTACTACCAGTCGGGAAAACATACCGTGCGGTTGGCAAGTCTTTGATATTTTACCCTCCTCGCGAACCATTCCTTGGCTGTCGACCCAGACTCAAAGTCCTTTTCCGGTTTCGAAGCGACTGCTGCGGCAATCATTGGACTGGATTCGATGAGCGCGCGGAGGACTTTGCTGTTCCCTGGACGCGTAAAAAAAACAATTGACCATCGTTCATAGGCGGATTGTGCGCCTGGTGGTGGTCTGTAGAGTGATGAATTCAGGACGCCGTTCAACTTCTGTGAATAAAGTTACTGAAATTTAGACCCTTACAGGACACGATGCATATTTGAACGCAAGATTCCGCCACTGAAGAAAGTGAGTGCATCACCGACATTACAAATCGCGTGGTCTGGAATTGGCTAGGGAAATGGGTGAGTTACTTGTCTTAGAGGCCAGATGGTGTGTTGGGATATACTTTAACGTATTGCCAGGTCTCTGCACCCGGCACGAGGACTTGGAGCCCGCCGAGCCGATTATGCAAGAAAGACTGTGTATCTTTCAGTTAATGTATTTCATACCGCTGTCAAGATAACTCACGAGGGATCCAAAGTCCGTGTGCGCACCAATAGCCCTCTTGTGGACGTTATGTGGCATAGGAGGGTTCTTAATTACCCTCGCCTCACACCCACTATGCTCATCCAGTGGGTGTTGTTGTAATAAGAACCCCCTAGGAAGGCCGAGTTTGTCATTGAAGATGTTGAGGATGGTCCGGTTCACTTCCAGGGACTTGTTCACAAATGGCCGGACGATGGTTGTCATATTTCGTTCTACAGGCTCTGGATAACTGCTGTGGACACGAGTAGGCCATGCGAGCACGTCGTCTTTGGAAATGTTCACGAATTCGACGGTGTCTTTTTCTCCGGAAGCGTCTACTGCGTTTGCACCTGCGGCTTTGTAACTGCATTTTTTGAATGGCGTTTCGAGGGATGGTTTAGGTTTGGCATGGTTTCAATTTTGGGTGTGAGAGAGAGGGCTTACCCAGTGGAACTTCCGTTGTCTCCTTGTTCGAACTTGAGCTTTTCTTCAAGAGGTAGTGCCATGGTTTCCGCTCCGAGATCAAACATTCCGTTGACTTCTTTCTCAGCCCCATGGTTTTTGAGACTGTGTCAACAATACGTGTGCCGTATCAGGGATCGAATTAGTGGGTTGGAGGTGAGGAGAGTCAGAGGTGTTGGCGCCTCGGTCATGCTGGGGATAGACGTACTACCAAAAACCCAGTCTGGTCGCGGCTTCCCATAGCCTGTC
>QFDT01002429.1:0-15412 GCA_003315915.1 Macrolepiota dolichaula | reverse complement strand
TGGACCGCTTAGTGTTGCTCATGGTCGCTAACTCGGCTTGGTTGGGGGAGACGTTGCATTAAAGTTGGGCAGCTAACGACGGTACCGCAGAAAATCCGCATTAATCCGCGCCGATCATGCGGAGGGGGTACAATGTTAGCTGTACCGAGGAGATAATGCGTATATAGAGGACTGCACGAAAGCAGACACGAGGACGCCAGTGGATGTTGGACAAGTATGGCGGGCCTAAGTATGGACGGATGAATGAAGGAGAGGGAAGCCGACGGGCTTAGGTTGAATCGCCCGCACGGCAGGCGCCGGACTGGTTCGGGGAAATCACATGTCCCGTGAACACCAAGCCGGAATTTGGAAAGCATCTGAATGCATAGATTCAGAATGCGGGGCCAAGTTGGTTTATATACCACCAGTAGTTTTCCATGCGGGACTCCTTTATCCCATTCTCTACCATGTCCGCTGAAAGAATCCGTTTCGCCCAGGAGGTTGCTGAGCTTGAGCAGTGGTGGAAGGTGTGTCCGTTACTCCATTAAGCTTTATCCTCCTCATCGTCTACCCCAGAGTCCCCGCTTTGCTCAGACTAAGCGTCCGTACACTGCTGCCGATGTCGTGTCAAAACGTGGCACTATCAAGATTGATTATCCGGCCAACGTTCTGGCAAAGAAGTTGTGGAAATTGCTCAGCGAGCATGCAAAGAGGGGTACCCCCTCTCATACCTACGGGGCGTGAGTCATGTTGTGGTGGGTATTAGCTCGGGGAAACTGACCCTGCGCAAAGTCTCGACCCTGTCCAAGTGACGCAGATGGCCAAGTACCTCGAAACCGTCTACGTTTCTGGATGGCAGTCTTCGAGTACCGCTTCCTCGACGAACGAACCTGGCCCGGACCTTGCTGGTGGGTGCTCAAACTCCGTTCCCATGTGAAAGCTGGGGTTAACGAAAGGCAGACTACCCTTCCAATACTGTTCCAAATAAGGTTGAGCACTTGTTTATGGCCCAACTTTTCCATGATCGTAAGCAGCGCGAGGCCCGTTCGCATATGTCCGATGCCGAACTTGCCCAAACCCCTGTCATCGACTACCTCCGCCCCATAATCGCTGATGCCGATACGGGCCATGGTGGCTTGACTGCCGTCATGAAGCTAGCTAAGATGTTCGTCGAGAAGGGGGCTGCCGGTATTCACATTGAGGATCAAGCTCCGGGAACTAAGAAGTGTGGTCATATGGCTGGAAAGGTGTTGGTCCCCATTCAGGAACATATCAATCGCCTTGTCGCAATCCGCCTTCAGTTCGATGTCATGGGTGTCGACAACTTGGCCATCGCCCGTACCGATTCCGAGGCCGCTACTCTCATTACCTCCAATATCGATGACCGCGACCAACCCTTCATTCTGGGTTCTACCAACCCCTCTCTTCCTCCCCTTAACACCGTCATGGTTGAGGCCGAGATGACTGGAAAATCCGGAGACGAGCTTCAAGCTATCGAGGATAAATGGATTGCTTCCGCTAACCTCCAGCTCTTTGCTGCTCCCCTCGCTCAGGCTTTGTCGCAACAGGGAGCCAGTAAAGCTACCGTTGATATTTTCATTGCCCGCGTCGCCCATGTCTCCTACCCTCAGGCTGTCGCCATTGCCCAGAAGGAATTTGGTCTCAAAAATGTGCCTTACTGGAACTGGGATAGTCCACGCACGCGCGAGGGATACTATCGCTACCAGGGCGGTACCCAATGTGCCGTTAACCGTGCCATCGCATTCGCTCCCTATTGCGACCTTCTCTGGATGGAGACTAAGAAACCCATACTCTCCCAGGCTAAGGAATTCGCTGAGGGTGTGCATGCAGCGTTCCCTGGCAAGTGGTTGGCCTACAACTTGTCACCATCATTCAACTGGGAGGCTGCTGGTCTCACTGATAGAGACATGCAAGCATATGTCTGGGAACTTGGAAAGCTTGGCTTCGTCTGGCAATTCATCACTGTAAGTCTTATAGTTGTCGTTCACCAGTTTAGATAGCTGACCTGGACCCAGCTCGGTGGCCTCCATTCTAATGCCTACATATCCGACCTCTTCGCCAAGAACTATGCCAAGACCGGCATGAAGGCTTATGTCGAGATTGTCCAACGAAGAGAGCGCGAGCTTGGCTGTGACGTCCTTACACACCAGAAGGTAGGCCGTGTCGTTTGTTGGGTGTGTATAATCAAACTGATGACTGTTTATTATAGTGGTCCGGTGCTGATTATGCTGACAATCTTATCAAGACTGTGACTGGTGGTGTTTCATCTACAGCAGCCATGGGTGCTGGCGTCACTGAGGCCCAGTTCACCGCGAAACTTTGAGTGCGGGGTGATTATGAAATTGTATCTTAGAGTGTAAAAGTACCCTGTACACATAATTCCTTTGACTTTCGCATCGATTGAGCATTTATACATACCTTGTTTGGGCTTGGACGAATGGTTATGGGGTACTTGCGACTGAGGGTGTGTGTAATGGGTAAAGTGAAAAGTGTCTGGGAATTAATTTGAGTCTGGCGGAACACCGGCAGCCGCCGAATTGATATGAGGGAGACAGGGGCGTCACTCTAATAGATCAACTCGACTTTGAAGCGCCTCAGAGCTTGAATATGGACACGTCGGAACGAATCCAAATTGCATCGAGCTTTCTTCTACAGGCTCCTCCGGGAGAGATAAATGATGTTCTGAATGGTGCGACGCGTTCCGTTTTTCAAAATAGACAATACTGATGGTCCACTAGATGTTCGCAACATAATTTCTGACGATGAAGCGCTACAGGTAGGCGTGAAGCCTGCACTTCGGGAATATAACCTCGACCAGTTTATCACGGTGGAAACTCCGGGAATGAACCATCAGGTAATCCGTTGGCTATTTTTCATCTATTCGGGCTCGCAAGAGTGAACGAACGAATCATTAGTGTATTGTTAGCGAGGCGGCGAGGATATCAGGGATCGATGAAGAGGAGGAGGAGAGATTTGTGGATCCGAGATCAAAGACGAGTTTTGTGTTCGATCACCTGGCCTTGGTATGTTGCTTGTTTGGACATTGGACTGGGAGGTTGAGTTAGCCTATGCATTGGCGGCTTAGGAAGCTTCAGACCCCCGACCTCATGAACCTGATACGGAGGCCGAGCCTTTACGGTGAGTGATGTTTGTTCGTGCCCGTTGATTATATTTATGGTCACATAGATCGGCCCTGGAGACTGCGACATTAGCATATCTCAAGGCACATTTCTATGATGGAGTGGCATCCGTGTTCTCAAAGGGAGGTGGCAGGCATGAATATATCATTCAGGTCGTTGCGAACAAATATAATCCCTCAAATTTTTGGTGTGTCATTAGCTTTTCAGGTGTCTATCCCGATCTCTGAAAGTGACTTCGATAGGTCTGGCCGCTGGCGTTCGGAATACGCAGTTAGTTTTGAAGAGGGTAAGGTGACGGGTAAAGTGCTAGTCAACGTACATTACTATGAGCAAGGCAATGTAAGTCGCAGATTTTTTTGCTTGCAAGCGTTCATATTCAGTCCATCAGGTGCAACTGACTACAACACATAATATTTCTTTCAATCTACCTCCTGGAATCAATACCAGTGATAACTCGGCGGCGTCAAAAGTTCTTGCGCTCATTGAGGATGAAGAAGGGAAGTACCAGATATCACTCAACGAGACGTATCAAGAAATGTCAGAGAAGACGTTCAAGAGTTTGAGGAGAGCTCTTCCTATGACCCGTTCCAAGTTGGATTGGGATAAAGTTCGTGTACATGCACTTTGGTTCAGTGTTGATCAACTCAAACCTCCTCTAGATCTTGGGATACAAACTGGGTGCAGAGTTGTCCGGTAGCAAGGAGGGTTACGCCGCGTCATGAAGAGTACGAGCCGTATTAGATGCGGATGTTATAGTATCAGTGTACAACAGTGAATACTGGGATGTTGTGTTGATCAATTAATCGGACTGAGATAGTTCAACATCGGGAGACCGGCCATTGAGGCTTTAGAGGTCATTCGTTAACTGGGAGGAACGCGAGTCAGGGCCCGTGCACCTGGGGGGGTCAAGAAGCGCCAAAGACGCCGGGGCATGCTTACATCAGCTACAAACTCTTTCCTCAACACCTCCACCATCCTCAACCAGGATGAGTTTTGCTCCTCCCCCGGGCTTTGTGCCGCCTCCGCCTCCAGGGATGCCGCCGCAGAACATTGCCTCTTCTTCGCGCATTCCACCTGAAGGTATGTTTGTGTTTCCTCCGACGATGGTTTCGCGCACCTGACACCACTGTATTCGCATTTAGTCATCGCGCAGAAAGCTCAAAAATGGGTGCAAATGCAGAGGAAGCGCTACGGAGAGAAAAGAAAAGGGGGCTACGTTGATATGGGCAAGCAGGTGAGTTGTTTCACGTAATCTACTCGAGCTTGAAAGCATTTATGACCGTACCATATTCCAGGACCTTCCACCTGAACATGTCCGTAAAATTATCAAGGACCACGGTGACATGAGCAATCGCAAGTTCAGAAATGACAAGCGTGTTCACCTTGGTGCTTTGAAATACGTCCCCCACGCTGTGATGAAGCTGTTGGAAAATATTCCATATCCTTGGGAGCAAGTCCGCGAAGTCCCTGTGCTGTATCATATTACCGGTGCCATCACGTTCGTGAACGAGATTCCTCGTGTCATTGAGCCAGTGTATCACGCACAGTGGAGTACTATGTGGCTCGCTATGCGTCGCGAGAAGAGGGATCGCCGACATTTTAAACGTATGCGCTTCCCACCTTTTGATGACGAGGAGCCTCCCTTGGATTACGGAGACAACGTACTCGACGTCGATCCTCTCGAAGCTATTCAGTTAGACTTGGACGAAGAGGAAGACGCTGCTATCATCGATTGGTTCTATGATGCGAAACCTCTCATTGACACGAAGTCTGTGAATGGTTCTTCCTACAAGTATTGGTCATTGTCCTTGCCGGTCATGGCTAACCTTTATCGTTTCGGTCGCACGCTCCTTTCCGACCAGGCGGATAGGAATGCGAGCTATTTGTTCGACAAGAAGTCGTTCTTCACTGCCAAGGCGCTAAACATGGCCATCCCGGGTGGGCCCAAGTTCGAGCCCTTGTACCGAGACATGGATGCCTTTGACGAAGATTGGAACGAGTTTAACGATATCAATAAAGTCATCATCCGTCAGCAAATTCGCACAGAGTACAAGGTTGCCTTCCCCCACCTCTATAATTCTCTTCCCCGTTCAGTCCATATCTCACCCTACCATTACCCCAAGAATGTATACATCCGCACCGACGATCCTGACCTCCCAGCTTTCTATTTCGATCCGCTTATCAACCCTATCACTCTCCGTGGGTCCATCCCCAAGAACGCGCCACTTGCCTCTCACGAAGACACTATTTTCGGTCCTAATGGCGCCGATGATGATGAGTTTGAGTTGCCTGAAGCGCTCGAGCCCTTCCTCCAAGAAAGGGATCTCGAAAACGATCTTACCGCTGATGGTATTGCACTTTGGTGGGCTCCAGAGCCTTACAGCCGTCGCTCTGGTCGTATGCGCAGGGCCCAGGATATTCCACTCGTCAAGAATTGGTACCTTGAACATTGTCCTCCCAATCAAGCTGTTAAGGTTCGCGTTTCGTATCAGAAGCTGCTCAAATGTTACGTCCTCAATGAACTGCACACGAGATCTGAGAAAGCTATGTCGAAGAAGAATTTATTCCGTCAGCTTAAAGCGACCAAGTTCTTCCAGACGACAAAATTGGATTGGGTTGAGGCAGGCTTGCAAGTTTGCAGGCAGGGTTATAACATGTTGAATTTGTTGATTCACCGTAAGGTGAGTAGCTCAGTCTACATATGTTTCTATTGCTTTTTGCTCATTTTGCTTGTAGAATCTCAACTATCTCCACCTTGACTATAATATGAACTTGAAGCCGGTTAAGTGAGTTATGTCGTTCTTTTTGTCGAGCTGCATCTCATCTTGTTTTTAGGACGCTTACGACCAAGGAACGAAAGAAATCTCGGTTTGGAAATGCCTTTCATTTGTGCCGTGAAATCCTTCGTCTCACCAAGCTTGTTGTCGATGCCCATGTGCAATTCCGTCTTGGTAATGTCGATGCCTTCCAGTTGGCTGATGCGCTTCAATATATCTTCGCCCACATCGGTGCCCTGACGGGTATGTACCGGTACAAATACAAGGTTTGTTGCTCCTTCCTGTCCTGACAAGTGATATCTGATGATTGAACGTGCAGCTTATGAGACAAGTGCGTATGACCAAGGATCTGAAGCATCTGATCTACTACCGCTTCAACACAGGCCCTGTTGGTAAGGGTCCTGGTTGTGGTTTCTGGGCTCCTGGTTGGCGTGTTTGGCTCTTCTTCATGCGTGGTATTGTGCCTTTGCTTGAGAGATGGTAGGCTTATGTGAGCAACTCCTGTTTATTTTCCCGCTGATCAACTTTCAGGTTGGGCAATTTGCTCGCTCGTCAGTTCGAAGGCAGAAACAGCAAGGGTATTGCGAAGACCGTCACGAAGCAGCGTGTTGAATCTCACTACGATCTCGAACTGCGTGCCGCTGTTATGCATGATATCCTTGACATGATGCCTGAGTCAATCAAACAGAACAAGTCAAAAACAATCCTCCAACACTTGTCCGAGGCCTGGAGGTGTTGGAAAGCCAATATCCCTTGGAAAGTCCCCGGAATGCCAACTGCGATTGAGAACATCATTCTTCGTTACATCAAAAGCAAGGCTGACTGGTGGTGCTCGGTCGCCCATTATAACCGTGAACGTATCCGTCGTGGTGCTACCGTTGATAAGGCCGTTGTCAAGAAGAACCTTGGTCGTTTGACGCGTCTCTACCTGAAGGCCGAGCAGGAACGTCAAAATGCTTATCTCAAGGACGGACCTTATATCAGTGCCGAGGAGGCAGTCGCCATCTATACTGCTACTGTCCATTGGCTGGAATCCCGCAAGTTCTCTCCTATACCCTTCCCGTGAGTACAGTAGACTTTGTTGGTTCGGAGCTATGTGACTAATGAATGCAACCAGACCTCTTTCGTATAAGCATGACACGAAACTACTTGTTCTCGCTCTCGAGAAGTTGAAGGAAGCATACTCGGTGAAGGGTCGTTTGAATCAGTCTCAACGTGAGGAACTTGCTTTGATTGAACAAGCTTATGATAATCCCCATGAATGTGAGCGTTATTTGACTGTATGCCAATCTGTTCACTGACATTCGAATTTAGGTCTCTCTCGCATTAAGCGTCTGTTGCTGACTCAGCGTGCATTCAAGGAGTCTGGCATCGAATTCTTCGATACATACGACAAGTTGATTCCTTGTTATGACATTGAACCCGTCGAAAAGATAACTGACGCCGTAAGTCTCGTTTATCATGTGTCGTCAAACATTGAGCTAATCCGCTTCAAGTACCTCGACCAATTCTTGTTCTTTGAGGCCGATAAACGTGGTCTCTTCCCCGCTTGGGTGAAGCCAGCCGTAAGTTGCGAACTTTGTGAAAGTGTTTGTGCACTCATATTTTGTTCAGGACACGGAGCCCCCTCCTCTACTCGTTTACAAATGGTGTCAAGGTATTAACAACTTGACTGATATTTGGGAGACAAGTGAAGGTGAATGTGTGGTCATGATGGAGACAGTACTTTCGAAAGTCTATGAGAAGATTGATCTTACGCTTCTCAATCGCCTCCTGCGTCTTATCCTGGATCATAACTTGGCTGATTATATTACGGCAAAGAACAACACAGGTGTGATTAAGTCTTTCTGCACGAGAGTGTTATTGCTAATCATATTTTGTAGTCCTGACTTACAAAGATATGGCACACACCAATGCTTACGGTCTCATCCGTGGTCTCCAGTTTTCCGCCTTCGTCTTCCAGTTCTATGGTCTGGTTCTGGATCTCCTCATCCTTGGCCTTCAACGCGCTAGTGAAATGGCTGGCCCTCCCCAAATGCCCAACAACTTCCTACAGTATCGCGACTCTTCAACTGAGACCCGCCATCCCATCCGCCTCTACTCTCGTTATGTGGACAGGCTGCACATACTCTTCCGTTTCACCGCAGATGAAGCCCGCGATCTCATCCAACGTTATCTCTCTGCCAATCCCGATCCAACCAACAACAACGTTATCGGTTACAACAACAAACGTTGCTGGCCCAGAGACTGTCGCATGAGACTCATCAAGCATGATGTTAATCTTGGGAGAGCCGTGTATTGGAACATCAAGCAACGCCTGCCTCGTTCATTGACGACTATCGAGTGGGAGGACACCTTCGTCAGCGTCTACTCGCAGAACAACCCTCAATTGCTCTTCTCGATGTGTGGTTTTGAAGTCCGTATCTTACCAAAGATCAGGACGATCTCCGGAGAGCAGTTCTCCCTTAAGGATGCCGTCTGGAACCTGACGAATGAACAAACGAAGGAGCGTACTGCTCAAGCCTTCTTGCGCGTCTCAGATGAGGGTGTCCAGCAGTTCAACAATCGTATCCGTCAGGTCCTCATGAGTTCTGGTTCAACAACTTTCTCCAAGATTGTGAACAAGTGGAACACTGCGCTGATTGGTTTGATGACCTACTATCGTGAGGCCGTCATTCACACTAATGAATTATTGGATGCGCTCGTCAAGGCTGAGAACAAGATTCAGACTCGTGTCAAGATTGGTTTGAACAGCAAGATGCCTTCACGTTTCCCGCCTGTGGTCTTCTACACTCCCAAGGTCAGTAAATCCATCTCCAACTGCCTCTTTCTGAAAGTGACTGTATCATGCTTAGGAATTGGGTGGGCTTGGCATGTTATCCATGGGTCACGTCTTGATTCCTCAAAGTGATCTCCGGTGGTCGAAACAAACCGATGTGGCTGTCACTCATTTCCGTGCTGGTATGTCGCATGAAGAGGACCAGTTGATTCCGAACCTGTATCGTTACCTTCAACCATGGGAGGCCGAGTTCTTAGATTCTGCTCGCGTCTGGTCCGAGTACTCAATGAAGAGGAAGGAAGCCAATGCACAGAATCGCCGCCTTACCTTGGAAGATTTAGAGGATAGCTGGGATCGTGGTATTCCTCGCATCAATACCTTGTTCCAGAAGGATCGACACACGTGAGCCTTAAATATTTGACTATTATGTTCTGGATTGACCTTGGCTTCCAGGCTGGCATATGACCGCGGCTGGCGTGTACGTACGGATTGGAAGCAATATCAGTTACTCAAACAGTGCGTAATCCATGTCAGATGTATAGAGTACTTTTCGCTGACTTATTCCACAGCAACCCCTTCTGGTGGACTTCGCAACGACATGATGGTAAACTTTGGCAGCTCAACAACTATCGTGTTGATGTCATTGCTGCTCTTGGTGGTGTCGAGGGTATTCTCGAGCATACTCTGTTCAAGGGAACGTACTTCCCGACTTGGGAGGGTCTGTTCTGGGAGAAGGCGTCTGGTTTCGAAGAGTCCATGAGGTACAAGAAGTTGACAAACGCCCAACGTTCTGGTTTGAATCAGATTCCTAATCGTCGATTTACGCTCTGGTGGAGTCCTACAATCAATCGTGCCAATGTCTATGTCGGTTTCCAAGTGCAACTGGATCTTACTGGTATCTTCATGCATGGTAAAATCCCCACGTTGAAGATCAGTTTGATCCAGATCTTCCGTGCTCACTTGTGGCAGAAGAGTAAGTTTCGATTATTACTGACTCACGAGATAGCCTGACGATTCTTCACCTTACAGTCCACGAGAGCGTCGTTATGGATTTATGTCAAGTGTTTGATCAAGAGCTTGAACCCCTACAGATCGAGACCGTTCAGAAGGAGACTATTCATCCTCGAAAGAGTTACAAGATGAACTCGTCTTGTGCTGATATTCTCTTATTCTCCTCGTACAAGTGGAACATATCTCGCCCTTCTCTGGTAACTGACGGCAAAGATGTCCTAGACGGAACAACGAGCAACAAGTATTGGATTGATGTTCAGCTTCGTTGGGGTGACTTCGATACTCATGACATCGAGCGTTACACCCGTGCCAAATTCTTGGATTACGTGAGCATCATCTTGATTCATCGTTCAATTTAGAGTGCTAACGCATACCCAACCAGGTTTCTGATTCGATGAGTATCTACCCTTCTCCCACTGGTGTCATGATCGGTATGGACTTGGCCTACAACCTATGGTCCGCCTATGGAAACTGGTTCCCCGGCATGAAACCTCTCATTCAACAAGCCATGGCCAAGATCATGAAGGCTAATCCTGCTTGTCACGTGCTCCGTGAACGTATCCGCAAAGGTCTCCAGCTCTACTCGTCTGAGCCAACTGAACCATATCTTAACAGTCAAGTAAGTGAGATGTAAATGTGTTGATGTTTCATGCCTAACTGTCGCTTCAGAACTATTCCGAGTTGTTCTCCAACCAAATCATCTGGTTCGTTGATGATACTAACGTGTATCGTGTGACTATGTACATACTTTTCTACTTCAGTAAATGATCTCTACCTGACCATCATTCTATAGCCATAAGACTTTTGAGGGAAACTTGACCACAAAACCTATCAGTAGGTCCAGTCACTAAATGGTCAAATATCCACCACTGATCACTTGCTATAGACGGTGCCATCTTTATCTTCAACCCTCGTTCTGGCCAGTTGTTTTTGAAGATCATCCACACCAGTGTCTGGGCCGGTCAAAAACGTCTTGGACAATTGGCGAAGTGGAAGACAGCTGAAGAAGTTGCTGCCCTTGTCCGTTCTCTTCCCGTTGAGGAACAGCCCAAGCAGGTTATTGTGACCCGTAAGGGTATGCTTGGTGAGTGTATCTCTGCAACTATGAGTCTGTTTTGCCCCTGACACGTTCAAATGTAGATCCTCTCGAGGTCCACTTACTCGATTTCCCGAACATTGTCATCAAGGGCAGTGAATTGCAACTGCCTTTCCAGGCTTGTATGAAGATGGAGAAATTCGGTGATCTGATCTTGGTGGGTAGACATTTATGCAATCAATTGATTAAGGTGTTAACAGTTGTTTAGCGCGCTACTCAACCCCAGATGGTGCTGTTCAGTCTTTACGGTAAGTCATCTTGAATCAATCATGAATAGAAGTAGTGCTAAATGTTGTTTAGATGATTGGCTCAAGTCGATCTCTAGCTACACTGCATTCTCCCGTCTCATCCTACTCCTCCGTGGCTTGCATGTCAACAATGAGAAAGCCAAGGTCATCCTTCATCCGGATAAATCCACAATCACCGAACCCCACTTTGTTTGGCCATCACTTTCCGACGAAGAGTGGATCAAGGTCGAAGTTGCCATGAAGGATCTCATCCTTCAAGACTTCGGGAAGCGGAATAGCGTCAACATTGCCTCGTTGACTGTCAGTGAGATTCGCGATATCATCCTTGGTCAAGAGATTGCGGCTCCGTCAGTTCAACGTCAGCAAATGGCTGAGCTCGAAAAGAGTACAGAAGCTCAGGGCCAGGTCACTGCTGTTCAAACGTGAGTCAAGTTCTATCTTGAGACTGATACAAGATGGCTGATTCTATCTCATAGTCAAACTACTAATGTTCATGGTGATACCATTCAAACCGTCACCACAACAAACTATGAACAGCAAACCTTCAGCAGCAAGTCAGATTGGCGCGTTCGGGCTATTTCTGCTACACATCTCTCCCTTCGCCTGCAACACATCTATGTGTCTAACGATGACGTGAAGGATGACGCTGGTTCCTTCACCTATGTTCTTCCCAAGAATATCCTCCGGGCTTTCATTACCGCCTCTGATCTTCGTACCCAAATTGCTGCTTTCTTGTACGGTGTTTCACCACCGGATAACAAGCAAGTCAAGGAGATCAAAGCTGTCGCTTGGGTTCCTCAGCGTGGTAGCAACAACAGCATCGAACTTCCAGCACGACTACCTAAGGATGACGTCCTACTCAAGGATCTTGAACCTCTTGGATGGATCAAGACCCAGGCTCTCGAAATCCCCCACTTGTCACCGACTGATGTAACCACGCAAGCCAAACTCATGGCAGAGCACCCCGAGTGGGGCTCATCATCCATCTGTATCACAGCTTCATTTACCCCTGGTTCGGTCTCACTCTCAGCTCACTCGCTAACCGTTGCTGGGTTCGAGTGGGGGAGGAAGAACCAGGACACATCGGTCAACCCGCCCGGTTTCAATCCCAACATGTCTGAACGCGTACAACTATTGTTATCTGATCGTGTTCTCGGCATGACCTTGGTACCCGAAGGTCGCGTTTGGAATTATGGTATTGGCTTGACTCAAATGTGGTCACAAAACATAGCCTACAATATGACACTGGATACACCACTCCTATTTTGGGCTGAGGAACATCGCCCTGCTGCATTCTTGACAGTGAGTTCATTGGCATCTTGATTCTGAACCCATGAATAACATCTTATCTAGTTCGCAAACCTGGAACAAGGCGAGGACAGTGCTGATGTTGAAAACAGCTTTGCATAATCGTAGATTAGGGATTTGTTGTGCTTTTGTATCTCTAGACAGTAGTATTCTTTGTAGTTAATATCTCAATTCTTTTGGTCTCAATTACAATTCAGCGTATGAGCAGAGCCTACACTGCATCTAGGAGTAATGATTAAGTACAGAAATTACAAACATGTGAGCGATAAACATGAGAGGGGAATCCAAAGCTCAGAGGCCAAGAGATATAACTGAAGCGGAGCGAGGTGTTAACCTATGTGACCCGTACGTGGGGCTATCCGGTGGCGTCGCAGACCTCTCCTCTTGGCTCGGCTGTAGTAATGGTGAAGGGGGTAATGACAACAGAAGCGGGAGTTGCTTTGGAGGATCTGGAGGCGAAAGGGACGACGGGCCAAATGTTTCAGTAGGAGTGATAGCCATGGTCTTAGTTAATGGATTTGGCTTAGAGTTTGTCTCTACCTCAATCTTAATCACAGGCTTTTCCTCAAAAATAGAGGGTGTCGAGGGTGTCCTTGGTGGTGAAACATTCGAAGCTGGGCGCTCAACCATAACTATATGCTTCGAGTTCCTACGTGGGGGTGGCGACAAGGGTGTCATCTCCTGCGCAACGGGTATAGCAGGAAGCGGTCGTATTGGCATTGACATACTCATGCGCGATGGAGACAACGGAGGAATAGGCAGTTGAGGGTCCAAGGGTGTAGAAAGATTCAGGAAGCTGGATTCACTTTGGAATGATATTATCTTTTCGCCAATGGGTGTTGGGGGCTGAGAGTGAGAACTATTGGCCATACTGAAATAAGAGGGTGCGGAGGTAAGTGGCGGTGGGACGGATGCTCGATTTTTGTGATTATCGGTATTTGCATTCGGATGGATATCTGGGGGCGGGTTTCTGGAGGGAGAGAACCTATTCCCACTGGCATTTGGTGATGACCGGGCGATTTGTTGAGGTCCTGTCCCTGAGAGACGAGAAGTGAAAGGGGTATGGGTATACGAATTTGTCGTGGTATTTGTGCTGGTATTCGCGTTGGAAAGGTTGGACAAAGCAGGCGGAGAGCTGTGATTGGTATTAACACGAGCACCATCAGGCGTAGAGGGCGTAGAGACGGATGACGACGAAGGCGCGCTGAGGATACGCAACCGCCGTCCGAGCGACGTATGCCGCGAAATACTTGTCGAGTGCCGATGGTTGCTATTGTTATTTCTCGTGGCACCTTCTGTCGGTGTGGGTGGTAAAGGTCCACGGGGAGGTGGGAAAGGTGCGCCACCCGGAGCAGGCGAGGCGGGTATGAGATTCAGTCGCGAAAGCCGAGAATTACCAGCACTCGACGGGCGTGATGAAACATGATCATTGTCTTCCACAACCTCATCAGGCCGAGGTGGTAGGTTGCTCGATGGAGGAGGTTTACTAGGTGCAATCATGGATAGCCTGAACCCTCTTCCAGTGATGGATGCCCGTTTGGATTTCGTAGGACTCGGGCCTGGACTTGGTAATTGATCGGCAGACTTCGAAAGACTGTAATCATGTTCTTCGGGTGCCGGGGGAAGCGCGGATGTTGGAGCGGGTCGCGGTGGGGGCATAGATGCCCTATGGGAAGTCAGACCAGTTCTTCCTGCCGCGTGGCCATTCGCTGAATGCGAATGCGAGCTAGATGTTGCGACACTCGAGACGGAAGCGCGCTTTGAAAACGATGGAAGGCTCGAAATGACGCTTTGTTGGCTTTGCGTTGACACAGTCGATGACGGCCGACTCACGGGCCTGTTTGTATCCCCACTCATAGGTAGGTGCAAACCCGAGCCAGGCGGATTAGGCGGACCGGATGACAACGTAGTTCTGGGTGGTAGAGAGCCGGGTCGTGACCAGCGTCTCATGCTGGAGCTCGTACGCTTTGTGCTGGTGCTTGACCGATCAAAGCTTGCAGAGTTCTCATTGGAACCGTAGGTTGAGACAGACTGCAGCGACGGTGGGCGGAGTCGGTTATCTGAAGTGCCTGTCGTTGAACTTAACGTTCGTGCAGGACTCCCGGGTCCTTGGTGGTCCCTATAATAAGTCAGGGCACCCAAACTACCAGTTGTGTCATTGTACTGGGCGTTCACATACACCTCTGATGTACGTTGACTGCTTGCTAGATTGACAACTGGTGCTACGACGGATGTCCAGCGTTTACGTGGAGGTGGTTGGAGTGACATGGAGCCAAGCGAAAGCGCCTTTGTTCCTCTGCCCGCCGTTGACGAAGACACTGAATGGTCACTTGAGGCAAATTGTAGGGGCTGTCGATCACAGACAATCTTGCGATCAATCCCTATGTCTGGAGTGACAGATGGCAGGAACGGCGAGTTAGTGCGAACAACAGTGGCTCCACTCGATTGTGACTGGACATCGGGTGTAGTCGAACGCAACATGCTCATGAGATTATTACCCATGCTGCTGAAAGTATCCCTGTCTTCATTCGAATCAGGCTGTTGTGGCCTGGTGGTTTCGATAGATGTTGCGCGGGAAGCTGAGCGAGGCCGCGATCCTGAGAATAGACCTTTGAGAGTCGACACAGCAATGGAAGCTTTGGGTGATGAGCTTTGTGATTGGACCGAATATTCAGATATAGATGGAGCATAATTTTTCTCATTCTGAGCAACGTTTGATGTTTGTGTGCTGGGGGGTTGGCGAGGGTTGGGAGAGGTAACGAAATTTTGGGCACGCATGGATAGTATAACATCGAGATCTCCACGAGGTTCATTGACACCAAAGCTCGATACCGACGCGGGCATTAGACCAGCGCGAATAGCACTGAGCAAGAGGGTATCAGTTATGACCATGAGAGAATTACACTCGTCTCACCGCTGATTCAGGATACTGTTTTTAATGCTCGATATCCATTGCTGGGATTCAGTAGAGTCCTCGATTTGCAAAAACCACATCGTCCTTCCAGCCTCCTCGTGATTCAACTCCTTCTTGAGGGCGCCAGCCTCGGCTGCAC